>KN493707.1:32655-49348 GCA_000787155.1 Scartelaos histophorus | reverse complement strand
AGGGCACGGGGAGGGGGGCGGGGCCTAAGGGGTAAAGAGAGAAAACGGTTGAAATGTACAGGGGTGGGGGTTTGGGGGTGAGCAGTGTCCTATTGGAGAGAGGGAGGGTGATGACATTCGAACATGGGGTTACTGGAGCTATCCGGACTAGCAGCAGGTTTCAATGGTGCTGCAGGATGTGTGGCCCTTCTCCTGGCATCATTACCTCTGTCATATCAATGAATCATCCACAGCGCAGAACAACAGGAACGCGTGAGTGCGCTTTGAGGAGAAAAATAAAAAAGGTGCTCGCCCCTCGATGGGTTTCATCTGACAAGCCAGAGTTGTCACAGACATTATCTTGATTGTTAATTATCCGCAGCTCTGTGTGTGTGTGTGGGAGTGTGTTTAACAAAGCTATAAAGAAAAGGATCATTACTTTGAAGCTATTAGGCAAAAAATAATTCAGAGAGGGTCATTCAAATAATCACCGTATAATCTACAGTTCTTCATTAGATACATGAACGGCTGCAATTGGGGAAACACGCGGGCCTGTTGTACACGAGCAGTAGTGTGGAATTGAAGGATGGGAAGATTCATCAATATTGACTGGCCTCAAATCCAATAATCAGTAATTGTAAATGTGTACCCACATTAATATTTCAGCCTGTGTCTCCAGGCGACATGCTGTGTACAGCACATCAGTTGTAGTTGTTTTGTCAGTATTTGGGTTGTACGTAATGGGAAGTGCATCTCACTTGTTGTCTCTTATTAAATGCCCAGAGTTGTGTCTGATTTACAGTGGGGCTCTCTGTCTAAATCACCACGCAGCACATTGGCTGTCTCTGACCTTCTCTCATATTACTACATCGCTCATTCTTCTTTTGTGCTTGTCACTGAGGAAGCATCAAACATGTGCTGCACAGCCATCTCCTCGCTGTGCACTTGTGTATGGATTTCTTTTTAGTATGCACCCCAGCCTTTCGCTCCCTTATTGCAGTAATTAGATGTGCTCCATTTAAGCCAGCAGCGTCATGCTGCTAGTGGACAGTCTTTAATCATGTGTGATTGTCTGTCAACGGCTCGCAAAGGAAGAGTGAAAAACAATAGGAAAGCAGTGTTGCAGCGGCTGTGCGGATGAGTGATAGAGCCTCATGTGTGTCCGCCTTCTCCACAGCAGCACGCTGCATCGATTGAGCTCCGTGTTTCTGTTGAAGCAGCTCTTTGGATGTGTTTGTATGTGCATGAGCTCTGGCCATCACTTTAAACCCAATAACCTCTTACCAGTAAAATGCAGGTGCACAATGCAGATTACTAAAAGCTATTTTCCTTTACATGCTGCATTACAACTTCAGCGGCCTCTGTATGTGTTTATCTGCATAAGTAAGCCCATTGTTATTTTTTCAATTGTCTCTTTGGATGTGCATGTCGATAGGAGCAGGGGTGTGGGCCTCTTAGAGCCGACATGTTTTATGCATGAGTGCCAGGGGTGGGGCCCGTTAGGGGGGCTGTCCATGGACACCATGACTACTTGGCAAAGATGCTTAAAAAAGCTCCTGTGGGTACTGGTCCTCTTTTTAACTCCTTTGTTCTACAGTATTCAAGTGCGTTTCTGCCTCTCGCTGCTTGTGTCTGTGCTCCTTTGACTGGGCTGTACAAACAGCAGCACAGCCCAGGCTCGCATGTGCGCACTCATGCATGTGTGTGTCTTCATTTACGTCGTATTCCAGGACAGCGCCGTGCTTTGATGACATTAGTCACTGTGAGCCACTGGTTTCTGTACATTTTGTTATAGAAGATTCTTTGGATGCCTTCAGGGTTTCGACTCGGCAAGTGTCTACCCCAGGCTTTGTGCTGCTGCAAGAGCGAGAGGATCCCTGCCAGCACCTACAGTAGCAAAGAAAAACAGCACAGGGATCGTCTTCCTCCCATTATGCTCCGGCCTGAATATATTCACTATGTGCTAAGTTGTGGTTTGGGGTTTTTGGGTTCATTGCAACAGGGAAGCACTTCTCATGACAGGTTCAGGATGTGCTGCTTGACTTATAAAATATGGTGTACTTTGTAATGTTTCCTCCAGTGTTCTGAGTGGACCTAAAACACTTTATGGGGGGGCTCTGGGTCCCATGTGGGCCCTGGAGATCAGCACTTAAACACAATCGCTCCAGTGAGACGAATAAAGTATGGCATCAAATCACAAAATACATGTCCCGGATTTGAGATGGTTTCGGAGGTGTTACGTGTTCTAATTGGATATATATGTGTATGGTGTGAAACAGGAAGAATGGCGAATTAGCATGGTTAAATTTTCATCACACCTTTCTCGTATGCAGTCAGAGCTAAGGTCATGTCGTGTTTCTGAATGCTGCGCCTCTCATTAGGACCCAGAGTGGCATAATCGTAGTGTTAGACAGTGACCCCTCCCTGTTTCAGAGAAGTAATGGCACTCCAATGCAAGTAATATCTCTATTCCAGCCACCCTTTATATAACTTAATCTATTAAACTGCGCTTACAAATCTACATCAAATCACCACATCACTGACATAGACTATTTAATAAAGAAAACGGTAATAAATCGGGAAACAAACTGGCTTGTTGACTGTAATATTATGATTTCTAGTGGATTCAGTATGTATTGTAAATATGCTTTGCACTGGCTGACTCTGCACATAGCCACTGGAGAGACATGAGGTTATGAAATAATAAGGGGACCATCCTTCTTGTTATGCTAACTGTGTTCAGATAAGTCCTTGTTCATTCATTTAATTATGGGTGACATTTAAATAAGCACACTTGTGTTGGAGAAGGTGTACTGGAACTAGCTGCAGTGAGAAAGACCCTCTCCCTAATTGAGTTTGTCTTGGACTCCACCTCGGACTCTGCGCTGGGTTTTAGTATGTGAAGTGCAGCTGAATGAGGCTTGCTGTTCTAATACAAACACTCCTACGTGGATACAGATACATGTGTTGTGTGCATACATGTGCAAGCAGTGAGTTAGCATTTCAAAAACGACTCTCAGTGTGAGTCTGTGCTGCACGCCTGTCACATCTCTATAGTCATTGTTAGTGATGGCAGATCATATGTGTCCATACATCAAAATTACATTCTGCCAAGGACAACATTCAGCTTTACTATAATGAACTGAATGCTCTCTGCTAAGGGACGAGATAATATAAACGCTAGAAGTCTCTAAAAGTGGTAATTTATGATATTTCAAGTCGAAATCGAGACTATTGGACTAAGTCCAATACCAACTACTTTTTTGTACTGAATTTGTTTTCTTCTTCTCTACTTTATTAATATAGAAGGCCTGATCCAAATGCCTTGATTAGATTGTGCTTCTGGTTATAGTATAATTTGTTCTGTTGGCATTCAAACTTTAAAACCCCTAGGCAGAGATAAAAAACTTTTTACTAAATGGACCTACGAAAACCAGTTTATATACTCGATGTGTTGGATAATCATTTCAGAAGGATGTCATTGGGGTTAAGGTCAAATAGGCATTTCCATCGACAGCTCTCATTTCGAAGTCAAAGGAACATTGTAGTCATCTGGAAGCAGCTTGTTGAATTGAATTTGTCCTTCGTTCAGGAAACAAGGACTGAGAATCTCTTCCTTTTTTCCCCTTTCTCTTGTCCACCTGAGGTTTTTTAGCTGCCAGTATAGTAACGTTTAGGCTCTTTTGTCTTGTCTTTGAGTAACCCTTTATTATTTCTCATTATTTATTGTCTGTCAGCATCTCTAAAGCTCAAAACGCTCTGTTCCGCCTTGTGATGTCATGAAGCAGTAGTTTTCAAGTTAACAGCTACATTTTACCTTTATTTCAGTAGAGTTTGACAATTCCAGGTCTGAAATTGTCCAGATGATTGTAGTAAAGGTGTATAGAGTTTAAAAACACACTGGAGCACGGCATCACAAGGTGGAGCACAGGTGTTTTCTGATTAAGAGAAGAACTCAGCCTAAATATGCAATGTTTGGGTGTTAAAAAACAAAACACAGCTCCAGGTATGTTTGGGATGAGGAAACACGATTATAACATAGAGAAATAGTACAATATGGGCCCATTAAAGGTTAATATTTCATGTTGTGCATTCTCTAGTTATAAAAGAATGAGATGAGCTCATCCTGGCAAAGTTCCTCCCACTGTATCATGTTTTGTTGTTTTGATCAGTATCTCTGTCACATTTATATGCATTGTTTCAGAGCAGCACTTACTGCCACAACAAACGCACTTTCCTGCAGAGATAGTTAAACCTGATATAGCTTTCTATCTGAAAAATACAAGCTGACAAACAGAACTGCTAATGTAGTCCCACCCCATCTGGGAAGATTGGATTTCCTTCTAAGATTAGAGTGAGCTAACAGGAGGTTATTTAGGGAAACCTTTATTTGCACACAATAAATATAGTCTCTTTTACACGCCATAACTTTATGCTGGCTGTAGTGTGTTCTCATTGTGTAAACTCATTTGTCTGGGAGTTAAAAGAGCAGCGTGCACTTTCAGAGATGAGAGTCGCACTTTATTTCAAGAACCATTACCGAAGCCCCGTGTGAGCCGACTATACAGCAATTTTTAACCAACCTCATTTTAGCCAGTCAGTATTCACATGCTGGGAATCATCATGCCTTATCTCCACTGCCTGGTGTAATGTATGTTAATAAATGCATATACGCACGCGTCAAACTGTGTCCAAGCGAAGCAATTTTACTAGCCCCCCGCTGACTAAATTAATATGTGTTTGGGGGCAAAATAAACTTGTTAGGGCTATTCGTTATGTACACTGTTTTAGGCATATATTTTTAGATTGTTTTGCATGAGCCTTGAGCAACCAGGCTTTCAGATCACTATGGCAGCTGTAGATGGATTGGGATGTTTTGACCTAAAAACAACCTCTCCTCTCTGTGTCTTGCAGCTATGGCAGATTTCCATGTCCAGCCAGAGTCGGTGCAGGCAGAAGAAGCGGGAGTGGCCCGGTTTCAGTGCCAGATCCACGGGCTGCCCGAGCCTGTCATCAGCTGGGAGAAAGACGGACACCCTGTGGACACCGGCGACAAGAGGTGGGGTCAAAGTTCAGACAGCAAACAGCAATAAGTGTCTACGCTGGAGAGATAGACTTAAGCACACAGGGCCAAACTAAATGCTATCACTTAAATCATTAAATAAACTCGCATGCACACACACACACACACACACACACACACACACACACGGACGCACATGCACACACACACACCACCTATAATCTTTATTATTCAGGCTTAAAGCTTTGGTTGACATTTAAACTCTCTTGGAGACATATACTGAGGAAGAAGAAGGGCTGTAGTTTTGGAGTTATAAGGCTGTAAAAAATATATGTATTTTTATGTATCTGACTACAGCTGCAAAACAACAAACGGAAACAATATATTTAAATAGAGACAGTTGAACTTGTAAATTGTGAGTTTAATCTGCTCTCATAAAATAAATACCACTTACTAAGTAACTTCTGATGATCCTAATAATAGCCTAATAAAAAAACGGCTGAGACCCTAGAAAGCAGCAAGAGATAATTTGGTTATGGAGTTATAATCAATCCAGAGAATAATTGGATCACTTAAAAGCAGAACAGTACATTCATAGGTACACATGATATTGCAATCAAATTCTCCCCCCTTCCACTTTGTTTTTGTTCTTGGTTTAAATGGTTGGGATCTCCTCCTTAATAATAACTGTGTTGCTGTTGTGCAGGTACACGCTGCTGCCCACAGGCGTGCTGCAGATCACGGGGGTGCGGGGGGAGGACAGGGGGAGGTTCTGCTGCGTGGCCCATAACAGCGCCGGAGTCAAGCACAGCACAGAAGCTCTCCTTACTATTTCAGGTACGCTCAATAAAGCCACACAAGTCCTACATACAGTGCATTTCATTTACAGTTAATAGCATGTGTGAATCAGCCTTGAAACGCCTCTCTTCTCTTACCATCATCACAAGAATACAGCAAGGCCCATTCTTCTTCTTTATCTGCTACAGCATTTTTTCAGGGTTTCATTGTTGGCCTGTCTGATGGCAGAGATACAGTACACTGAGTTAATGCTCTGTGGAGAAATCCAATTAAAGCATGTCCTGCACCAAACTCACCGCTGCTGTCCACTCCCTCTCCTGTCTGCAGCCTCCCAATCCTCCGTGTACAAAGAGCCCATGATCCTGGTCGGCCCGGAGAACCTTACCCTCACCGTGCACCAGACGGCCATTTTGGAGTGCATCGCCACGGGATACCCTCGCCCCATCGTGTCCTGGAGCAGACTAGGTATGACCGGCAGTGATGTCCTGTGTGCAGTGTGTGCTTCAGTGTGGAGGGGATGGACCAGTGGTTATATTCACATGTACACTAAAAAAATTCTTCAGATTGATAAGGTTAGCGATTGAAGTCCAGCAAAGTTTTTTTTTTAATCTATAGATGATGATTATAGGGCCCATGTTGTAAATTCCTCAGTAGTTCAGTAACGGTTTATTTAGTCCAGGCGTTCACAGGCAGCTCAGGGGTCCTTGCATAGACTGTATATATGAATGGACATAGCTAACACGTTAGCCGCCGTGTGCCAAATAGGAAGTGCTCCAGGAGGCTCTTCCGGCTCCTTCTGACTCTGGCTCCCATTGACTTACATTAGGATCTTGACGCTCGTCTCTCTGTACCTGCTGCAGTGATCCTCTTCATCTTGGTCTTAAAATGTTCTTATTAACCCGCTCTAAATGATCCTGAATTTTTTTTTCGCTATTTTGTTAGCCAAAAAAATCCTATTCATAACATAGATCCTGGCTCCAGATTGGCTCCTGTAACCGTTAGCATTGCGAGCCTCATTTGAGCGGTGCTAAACGCTATGGGTGACGTCACACTAGCTTAGTCCACTTTTTTTATACAGTCTATGGGTCCATGTCACGCTATTTTCTTATCTATGTCATAATGTTGTTTCCTCATAAAAAACTGGAGCTGTGGGTTGTTTAATCCACACGTTTAACGCACAAATCTTGCATATTTAGGCTGAGTTCTTATCTCAAACAGAAAACATCTCTACTGAACAAAATGTAAGAGATTAACTAGCTGTTAGCTGTTAACTACCACTTCATGACATCACAAGGTGGACCAGAGCATTTTGAGCTTTGGGAATGTAGACAAGCTAACAATAAAGGGATACTTATACATGTGCGAATGAAACCAAACACAACATCGGGTTTGATTTGGAAACAGCATTTTAACATGACCCAATCTTCACAAGAGGAAGTTTTGCGTAATATATGACCTTTACCTGACAGTGTTTTTGATGATCAGATTTTTCTTGTCCATGTAAAGACACACCAAAAACAGATATAATCGTTGGGTTATTCTACTTATCTGATTTTTACTGCCCGTGTAAGTGTATACAGTGTCTTAAAGGGATCACAATATGACGTCACCAACATGTACCACTAGAAGTCCTGAGGCAAAACAACAGTGAATATCATTAAGGGTCGGTGTTACTTGAACACTATGGTTAATTTAAATGAAAGCGAAAAGAATAAATTATTAAAAACTTTATATCTCAACATAAGTACCCAAGAATACTACACAACCACAATTATGACGTGAAAATGGTACTTTCAATCACAATTTAATAATAGCCTGTTTAAAGAACCTGTTTTCTCATCACAAACAAATCTGGAGTAGTGTTTTGTTTCATTTGCACATGTTAAACACACAAATGGTTTTAAACTCCATACGGCTTTGCTGGAATAATTTGGATCAGTCCTGGAATTGCTTATCTGTACTGAACTAAAAGTAAAAATGTGCTGTTAACTTGAAAGCTACAGTTTCATGACATCACAAGGTGGAACAGAGCATTTTGAGCGTTGGAGATGTAGATAGACGAGGTGTGAATGAAAGAAAACACAACCCCAGGTACGTTACAACGAGTCAATTTTGCATAATATATTAACTTAAATGAATAGCGTGGTTTTAAGTTATTGGAATCTTGAATCTTTTTTACTGATAAACCTAAACATCTTTATAGATTTACTAAGCTATGTTGTTGCATAAATACCTATTTTTTCCAGCAGCGAGAAGACACAATTGAGTCATTTACTGCAATCAACCATGGGCATTTTACTCTATATATGCCAAATGAGTGCACTATGAGTGGCCATTACTGAAGGCTTGTCATCGTTCTTTTCAAGTAGCCCCTTAATGGGAAAAAGCTTTCACAATGTAAAGATATTGGAACTATTGCCAAGTGTAGGCTGCACAATTGGATCGCATTTTAATTGAAATAAGACTTGTTTCTTATAGTCAGTGATTTGCTTGGGACTTTTAAATCGAGAGGTATACAGTCAATCCTGTGTCAGTGAAAAGCATGTGGTTTGGAGCAGAGTTCAGAGTTCGGAGAAAGAAAATTGAACATTTTTAGTGTTAAATTGCAATGTTTACATGTTTTTAAGAAGCTGTGATGGATCAATATGAGAAGAATGCTGTGATTTTCTTCTCATATCTCCATATGTTTGAAATTTACATTAAGAGGACTTGATTAGAGCTTTAAGTCATGTAACTGGAGTTGTATTTAGTTTCATTCACAAGAGTAAAAAGTATTAATAGTCAGTCTACAGGTAAAATGCTCATATTACTCTGTTACACCTTGTGATGTCATGAAGCAGTAGTTTAACAGCTACGTTTTTACCTTTTGTTTAGAGATGGAATATTTCAGGGCTGAAATTATCCAAATTATTTTAGTGAAGTGATGTTCAGCGATGTTTATGTAGTTAAACAATGTAACACTTCCAAATTGTGTTTTCTGTTTGAAAGAAGAACTCGGCCTAAATGTGCAGGTTATGTTTTCTAGTAGCTGTTTGATGAGGAAACAGCGTTATAACACAGATTAGAAAATAGCGTGATATGGAGAATTTAATGAGCTTCATGCGTCCGGTGAGGGGTCTTTACTCTACTGTATCCACATACCACCGCTGCCTCTTAGCAACAGCAATCTCCTGGACTAATGCACTGTTCCAATATGCTCCCATGCTCAAACTTCCAATTGTGTATACATTGGATCCAGCATTGCGCCTTGGGGCTTAGCTCTGTGTTCGCCAGCGTGTTGATAAATTCATGCTTCATCTGGTCATGAAGTTAAAGCTACTGCTGAGTAATAGCCACGAGGTGCAGAGACAGATACAATGAGTTTTCTGCATTCGTTCCTTGACTATCACTCACAGTCTGTCGTGACCAATTTTTCAATCTGCTATCTATTTTCTTTACCTATTATCCAATCTTATTTGCTGCTTCGAATGTAAATGGTCACCCCTCCCCCTTGCACTAAGGCATAATCAGATTGGGGGTATTGCCTTACACAATGTTGCTAGAATGAAAAGCTAACACGATAGGATTTGTATGAATTAGATTACAGCAGGGAGGCTGGGATAAGCTGCATAATGAATCTGATAGTTTCACATCAGTCACTCCTTAATGCCACAGTTTGTTTGCTGCTATTCATTGAGTAGCAGAGCCGCCTGCTAGCCTGAGCTCCCTCTTTTCTGACACTAAGTTAATTAGCAAGGCCCGACTCTGAGAAACTGAAGGAAAAAGCTTAAAGAAGGATGAGAAAATGTTCTTATAAAGGCAAGGAAAGAACAAGCCCACTTTTGTTCTGACAAAGACTTCCCTCTCCTGTATGCCTGGACTTGGTGTCGGAGATAATGGAAAACGCATACATTTCAATAAAATACAAGCTTGTCAGACAATGAAAGGGACTTTGCCGCCAACAAGATGTGATTTATTTGATCTCAATAATTTGTCACGATTAATTATGAATATGTGCCTCCTCACAATCTATCATCTCCGATTACAATCTGTCCAACCAAACTGCAGTATTTTTCACATGAGACAAAAGCTCTCAGCTCGACCCGGCTCCACAGCACGGACTGACATTCACCTTTATTGATTATGTCTAAAGGATTTAATGGGCGCTTTGTGAATCACGCTACGGAAGGCTCTGATAAGGTCTCTTTATCTTCCGTTTTGAGCTGTAGTTAGACAAAACCAAAGATAAAATGCGTAATTCTTTAAGATGTTACTTGTTAGAATCATATTGAAGAAACCGTATGTAAGATTTCGATTTTAAGTTTCATAAACATGACCTAATTGTGTCCCTTAATGTTACTAGGTAAACATGTCCAAATCAAATATAGTTTTTAATGATAACAATTGTAATGCTGATTTATTCTTGATTACAAAAACACTGGACATGAGGTTTAGTTAGATTATCCAATCAAAAAGCAGGATGAGCCTTACATAAGCCTCTCATTTGGTTTGGTTTAAACCTAAAAGAATCCTCTGATCTAAATCCTCACTACCTAAGCTCCACCACTAGCAGCCAGTCATGAATCAGAGCTAGTGCAGCCTCTGCAGTTCTGTGAGTGAGATCTGGAGGTTCTGAGGTTCTTGCACATGACTGCAGGCTTCATACATTTCCTTTAAATAGCATTAAATGTTACAGCTTATAAGCTCTGTGCTCAACAGCACCGGGAACCACACTGTTAGTGTCACTATATCCTGTCCAATTTTATCTCTATGGGGATTTTCCTGGGTTGTGCTACAGTGGATAAATATTTAAAGCTAAAGCGGTGAACATGGAGCTGTGAGTAGATGTGACAAAATGTTAAAAAGTACACAAATAAAATTAACACTTCACCAGGGGGACACTTCCACTTTTAGAAATGAAGAGATTTGTGTCTCAAAGATAACACTAATGCTAATTTTAGGGCATAACTAATATTAAAACACACTACACCACAAACTGAAATATTCTATGTTTAAAAATAATCGAGTAGTCTTTACTTTAATTAATTTGATCTATAATAGGTTGTTTATTTTATATTTCATGATTTTAATAAAAGCGGCTGCAGCTTTGAGACACTGTGAGCTGTGCACAGAGCCTATTGCGTACTTTCTTTGCAAATACAAAAATTACAATCTAGAAGTGCACCGTGTGTGTGTGTGTTTATACATTTACAGATAGCCCCAGTATCAGAAAGCATACATAATGTTTTGACATGTTTTCACCCGAGCCATTATACATTAAACCATATTATCATGAATTACATTGGAGGACATAAAAGCCTGCCCACTGCATGTCCAGAAATCTTCTCATTCTCACACGCCCAATTGGCAGCACACAGCTCACAGAGGCACAGGGAAGTCGGGGATGGGATTAAATTGCCCCCTTGGCCCCACAGCTAATATCAAAAGCAGGCCTGAGTCATTGTTGTGCGTGCGATGGCAGATAGGAGGCTGAGGAAAGTGTGAGTTTATCATGTAAGTACAGAAGCAGCCAGGATTGGGTGAGGAGATAAGAGATTAGAAGTAGCAGTTATAGTTGTGGTCTCCAGTGACTGCTCAAGCATCCCCTGTGTACAGTAACTGGATGAAAGCAATCTACCTCCACACACTGTTTGTTTAGGAGTTTAGCTCAGTTTTGCACCAGGGCTATGCATTATCAAAGGAAAAGCAGAGCAGTTTTTTTCAACTGCATTTTGTTTTACATTCATGGTAAGTTATAGATTTACTTACACAAAAAAATAATATGATTTTGCCTATAGAGAAAATGTTAAAATCAGATAAAAATTGGTAAGCTCTGTTGTAACCAGCATTTACTTAATTCAACACTTTGAACATACATGATTTTCATGGGCATTGACATTTGTTGGCTCTTCTCTGTTACTTTGTTAATATTTTTTTTTACATTTAGTGACCACTGCATAATCCCATGATTCCATTTACTGACTCAAAGCTATACACTTCCTACAACAACTAATTAGATAGAGACTAATTTCGGAAAGAAGACTTACAATACACAGTGCACCTATTAAGGGCAAAATGTGTTCACTCTCTGCTCATTAAAGGTTTTCTAGAATATGTAAATTTTGTGCAAATAAATTCCTATTCCTAATATGGAACTTGGCTCCAAATTCCCTCTTATATCTGCTAACCTTGTGAGCTTCATTTGACTGGAACCGAACGCTATGGATGAAGCATAGACCGTATATATGAATGGACATAGCCGCACAGCGCATAGCGCACATAGGCGCTAGCCACCGCGTGCCAAATAGGAAGTCCGACAGGAGGCTCTTCCGGCTCCTTCTGACCCTGACTCCCATTGACTTACATTAGGATCTTGACGCTCGTCTCTCTGTACCTGCTGCAGTGATCCTCTTCATCTTGGTCTTAAAATGTTCTTATTAACCCGCTCTACATGGTCCTGAATTTTTTTTTTCGCTATTTTGTTAGTCAAAAAAATCCTATTCATAACATAGATCCTGGCTCCAGATTCACTCCTGTAACCGTTAGCATCGCGAGCCTCATTTGAGCGGCGCTAAACACTATGGGTGACGTCACATTCCCTTAGTCCACTTCTTTATACCATCTATATCACCTGTACCATCTGCTGCAAATCTCACCACCCTCTCTGTGTGTCCTGCTGCAGACGGGCGTCCCATCGGTGTGGAGGGCATCCAGGTGTTGGGCACGGGGAACCTGATGATCTCCGACGTGGGCGTGCAGCACTCGGGAGTCTACGTGTGCGCCGCTAGTAAACCAGGCACTCGAGTTCGCCGCACCGCTCAGGGACGACTGGTGGTTCAAGGTGAGTCCAAGAAAAGATTATAGTTGGCATGAAATGAAATGTACAGGAACATGCTTAAGAATGTTTGAAGTTGGACTGCACCTAAGTCTATGTAGGAATGTTCAGCAGTTACCATGGCAAATGTTGAATGTTCTGTCCTGTTTATCCTGTTTTTGTCCTGTTGAATGTCCTGTTTTTGTTTCTGATTTGCCTCAAAAAGAGTGAAAAACTGTTGCATAATGCTGCTTAGCCTTGACTGCCATGTAATTCGCAAAATCAGCGCATATGTTGTAGTTCCAACCAAATCCATCTTTTCTTATCAAATTGCATTAACTGTGCTCAGATGCGATAAAGTCTAACTTGGGTAACTGCGCCCCAGACAGAGCAGTGCCTCCAGTTAGCTTCACCCCCTTATGGATTATTGATAACATCTGCTAACGGGTATAATATGTTCTGAAGATACATCAGAAAGCATGCATAATGTTACGGCTCTGGCATCTTCGACCCGGCGCACGCCATACATGAAGCCATATTATCGTGAATTACATTGGAGGACATAAAAGCCTGCCCAGTACGTCCAACCCCATCCTCACACACCCAGTTGGCAGCACACGGCTCACACAGGCACAGGGAAGTCAGAGATGGGATTAAAGTGCCCCCTTGGCCCCACAGCTAATATCAATACAGACCAGAAGGAGATCAACTACCAAAACTAATCTAGATAGCAACCATAAGCAAATATATATGGATTTAGTGCCACAAATTCATGCTATATCCTGCTATAATGACTGTTTTTCAAATTTAAAGGTCATACAATACGCAGAATGTACCCTTATGAGCTTTAAGATATGTCATAATGATGTTATCTTGTCAAAAACATACTTGGAGTTTTGCTTCATTCACACTTGTTTGAATTACACTTTATTATTAGTCTGTGTCTACATCTCAGAAGAAGAAAGAAGAACTTATCGCCTAAATATGCAGGGTCCAGGTATGTTTCTGATGAGGAAACATTATAAAACAGATCGGAAATTAGCATAATATATTTGCTTTAAAAATATCACTCCAGTGCTCAATTATTTTGCCATTTTTAGACTTATATATCCAACTAAAATAAGATTAAAACATTTAAAGTTACTTGAAAATTCCCCAAAACCCAGATGATTCTCAGTTTAGAGTTTCAAAATATCTAAGGGAACTTTTCAAAGACTAAATCGCTCACCCTGCCAATATCTTTCCTGGAGTGCACATATTAGATGAATTAACTTTTTATCTGACTCTTTTTGGCAAACTTGACAACTTTTCTTGCCACGTTTTATTCATGTGGGTGGTGATTAATTCCACTCTAGTTCTTAACTTCGAAGTAGTAGGAGGTGTAGATCTGGGAGACTTAAAGGTTTTGCATAAATTTAACCTACTTTATGCCTTCTCTGAATTAGTGCCGACAAAAGGGCAGGGTATTAAAATAATGTACGTTTGGAAGTGCGTTTGCTCCCCTTGCTTTGGGAATGCCTCTAGCCAGTGTTGTAAAGGTCAGTGTGAAATCACTTTAATATATCTGATAGTTTTAGGTCATACGAATAACTTAACTGTAACATAAAATTTGGACAAGGCAAAATACTATTATTCTGTCGTACAAAACATTAGGTTAGGGGCACAAAACACTGTCCAGGCTGCACTCTCCTTATGCCTTTAGCTAAGTGTTTTGTCTCTATGAAGATAAAAATGTTAAATACCACACTGTGAAACATTCCAGAAAAAGCATTAACATCTCCATAAAGCATTTGACAAACAATCCACCAGAAAAGTTGCACGGTGCACCTGCAATAGTAAAACGTCAAAGTCTTTTTGGTGCACACCCCCTTCTGGTCCTGGCGTATGCATTAAATCACTCTGCTCTGTCTCTGTGACTTCTCCCACATGTAGACCTGATGTTTGATGAATCACAATGAGCAGGCTGATGGGTTCGGACATGTGTGGGGGCCCAGCTGTGGGTGGCCCTGCGCATTAATTGTCACCAAGAAGGAAATCTCGGGCGACTGATTTTCTCTCATATTGATCAGAGAGGCCACATTTTGCCTGGGCCCAGAGCTGCGCTGATCCTGATCAATAGTTCATTTTATCTGCCCATCAACTCACAGACAGGGCCCTCCTTCCGAGCGGCTACAAAGAGGACACGCCACCGATGTTAATTAGGTGCTAATGTCTTTGTTTTTGTTATTGATGTTTCCAGATAAAGGCTGTACAGTTAACTCACAAAGGGGGATGAATTTGACTCTTATTTAAGCAATGTTATAATGTTACTCACTCAAAAACATACCTGGAGTTGTGTTTTGTTTCATTCACACATTTTTTTGTAATGCTATTATGAGTCAGTCTACGTCTCCATAGCTCAAAATGCTTTGTTCCACCTTGTGATGTCATGAATTGGTAGTTTTCAAGTTAACAGCTACATTTGCATTAGTTCAGTAGAGACAATTCCAGACTGAATTGACCCTATTGATTCTAGTGAAGACGTATGGAGTTTAAAAACACAACGGGGCACTTCCTGTATTACCACATGACATCACAAGGTGGAACAGCGTGTTTTTAGTATGAAAGGAAGATCTCAGCCTAAATATGTTTGTGGGTTAAACATGTGTGAATAAACCAAACACAACTCCAAGTAACTTTGTGATGAGGAAACAGCATTATAGCATAGATCAGAAAATACCCTAAGGGGCCTTTTTTCTTGCAAAAAACATGAACAAATGTAACTTGCTACATTTTATTTATACAAAAATTACAGTCTGGATCAAGAACACCCCATTGTTTTTAAGATTTTGTTTTAGATAAAGCCATGATTCAAACAAAGAGGCGTAATCATGGCACCGCGGTCTCCAGAGTTATTAAAATAGTAGTATAGATAGTGGCAAAACAATGTACTTTCTAGGGGCTCTAAAATTTGCAAAGAAGATGACAGCGTTTCCCATTATCGTGGCTCCCCATAATCTATTTTAAATCAATTTTTTAATTGGTATTTAATTGGTATTGACAGTTTTTGCTTGTTGTATTATCATAAATATATACAAGTCACTTTATTTAATCTTTAATTATTTGATTAATGGAGGCAATAAGTGTGATATTTACTAAAGATTTTACTGAAAGAAACACTGATGAAGTTTTTCTATTACATTTATGATGGATTCAGTAAAATAGAGAGTTTGGTTAAGTTACTTCAAACTAAAACAAAGCACAAATGTTGCTTCTAAACGTATGAAACTATCAAACACCAGCCCCAAATGCAACACTACAGTAAATCCATTAGCTCCATCTCAGTTCCGATGGGGAACCGAAGCCAGACGGGTGAAACAAAAGCGCTGGGAGGAGCCGATATGGTGTTTGGGCCAAAATAGAAAAAAACAAGAGCAAGATGGATGGACTGGTCTGCTGATCTAACCCAGAGCCTTACAGGTGCAAATCAATATCCTCCCCTAGCTCCCAGTGACCTTCACCTTTGAGACAGGCCTCAAAGAACAGAAAGGCACGCTGAGAAAATGAGAATAAAGAGGGAGATAAATGAATGAGCTATCACACACTGTCAGCAGCCCCCATTCAGCCGCCGTAGGGCCACAGCACCAGGACTGCCCAAACGCTTACATCGGGGAACTGTCAGGGGCCATTTTGTCTTTAGGGTGCAGTGGATGAAGAAGGACAGACGAGCAAACAAGAAATCATGTGATGAATTGATCAAGCTGTCCATAAAAGAAACTTATTTGAGAGATACGATCGGATCAGTTGGTTTGTGAAAACAGAGTGCTGCAGGTGTGTGTCAGTCACAATTCAGACCAAAGCTGCCACTGTAAATAATTAAGTTACTTCAGAGTTAAAAGGCCTGTAGTTGCACAGAATCAGGCTGTGAATGTGTGGATGGATGTTTGCTTTCCTGTATGTCATATGTCACACATTTTAATCATGAATAAAATAACTATAATTAATGTGATTTATAATTAATAATCCATGTTGATTTTTCCTTATCTTAGCTGTTAATGTTGTACTCTTATTATATAGTACATATATATACTTTTTTTTTTTTTTTTTTTTTTTTTTAAAAA
>KN493707.1:0-32629 GCA_000787155.1 Scartelaos histophorus | reverse complement strand
AATAGAAAAATATATATCAATAAATGACATAAGTTTTCAAAGCAGCATTTTTAAAACAGTTTAATATGTTTGAATAGCATGATCCCATTATATGAGATTGCAATAGTTGTCAATAACACATTTCTGTATATTTGAGTGGTGTTGGCAGTTTCAGTGTAAGAATACAACAGATTTTATGAATGTGATTTCAAAAATACTTTAATTATTATAAAGATTGGGAAAGAATTATCATAAGGGAATTTTCTTCTCAGACAAAAAAAAACAACAGGATTTAACTGCATGATGGGGGTAAACAGCTCATTTATTCAATTAGAGGTAGATTTATAGCTCAAAAATACATAGAAAAACAGGTATTCTGATTAAGCTCACCTGTAACTATGTCTGGTTTGGTCTCCATGAAGATAGAAAGGTACCATACTGTGCAACATTCTAGGCAATGCAATTTACATACATTTTTGATTTTGGACTCCCAGTATTAGATTCTCTTTGATTTTGATATCCTCTATACAATATTTATTATAGCATTGTTTATTACCTACAAAATATACCATTAACATTGAATTAAAGTAAATTAAAGTAAAATTAAAGTAAAAAATTAAAGTAAAATCATTGTTATTAATGCTCAGAACATATTATTATTTGCATGAACAATAAACTTATTTTTATTATTTACTTATTTCGTGTTTTACTATTGTAGATCTCTGAAATAAATGACTTATAGTGAAAAAAAAAAAGTAAATAACTTTCCAATTCAAATAAAAAATGACATAGGTCAGCAGTTTTTATAACTAGACCATAAGAGACCCATTCAGCTGGCCACTATGAATAAATATATGCAGAAACCATATAAAGAAATGTGACAGACAACACAATTCATGTATATATTTATGATTTACCTTTGAGTTATATGATTGTGTATCAATAATGTCTAAATATGTGATAGTGGGACAAACAGACTGCGGGGCCTGTGTGCACTGCTGCCTGCATGATGCATGTGGTGGCTGAGGTTATGTTATTGTTTCTATTGAATGTATATACATATCGGATATTACATAACATTCGCTAAAAGGTCGTAGGCAAGAAAACAGTAGCATGAAATTATGAGTTGAAGGCAGTTGTGTAGGCAGAGACAACATTAACAAATCAATCATACATAACCTGAAATGCCACCAGGGAACATTTTGGCGTCAAAGATTATTCCAACCATGTATTAACATTTGCAGTTCAAGGTTACTCTGTGTACCTGTGAGCGGATTACTTTAGAAGTGGAATCACACATGGTATCTAGGGCAGGGCCATATGTCATGTGTGTAAGGTGCTGCTTAAAGGTGACTTCTATAATATTTGTACTTGTTTTGGGCTATTTAAGTTTCATTATTGGATTTTTTTCAGATTTTCTCCATATACATCACAACATTATGATATTTTTGGCCACGTTTACATGATATTTATAATTCTGAATTAAATAGACCGTCTTTAAATTATTCTCCTTTACATGCAAATAATAATTCCAAACTAAGGTTTACATGGAAAACACGTTCAATTTGCTTTTTTAAATTTCGTTCAATGTCTGGGGCTCGGCACTGGTTCTGATTGGAGAGGGACATGAACGTATTTATGTCTACAGGAAGAAAACGCACAATCAGCTGCTCCCATCGCTTTGCTTTTTCTTTGCTCTTATGTTCTTTAGCTTTGTTGTTCTCGATTGTGTCCATTTGTTTTTGATCTGCACGTTGTTGTCCGTGCCGGTTCTTTGTTCAAACCTTTTCGCTACCTCTTTGAAAAGGTTAATTTTTAAATTTTTTTTGCCATCTGCTCTTTTCATTATTTGTAATTCTTACAGTGCACTTATTAGGAAAAATTGTTTGCTCCAGGCTCCCTTTTTGCAGCCTGGAGCATCATCGAGTCATCTGGCGTCACAAGGTCGACCCAACACACTTGCACTGAACGACCGGAATAATTTTTTAATCGGAAGAAATTAAATCGGCCTTAAAATTGGAATAAAACTCCCACTTAAATTCCTAATAAGTTTAATTCTGAATAATCATTAGGAATTAAGTGTTTACATTATATTTTTAAAGCGGAATTAATTTTTATTACAAATTCAATTAATTTTAATTGGATTTAAAGCTCTCATGTACACGGGGCACTTGCTCAACCCTGATGGTTGTATACACATATATAAAGTGAGAATGGGGGTGTTTCTGGCACCATAGACTCTAACTGCACTGAGCATTTTGGTCTTAAATGTTTGTATTGACACACTCTATATGATCCTGGTGTTTTTATTTTGTCCGTAAATATATTCCTTTTCCTAATATCGAATCTGCTCCTGCAACTGATAGCACGTGAGCTTCATTGACTGGAGCACTATGATGACGTCGCTTCTTCAGTCCACTTCTTTTTACAGTCTGTGCATCCCATAATCCTGCATCTCACGCTCAAGGCAAAATGTACCATCAAACAATATGATACTAACACATACACTAAATAACAGGCAATTTCAACAGAGCACAAAATCCAGTCTCCTGATACCAGTTGTTAGCGCGCTGCAAACACGTTGAAAGATATTACTCGCTTCCTGGTTAATCTAAACCGCCCTCGAAAGTGCTTTTCCCAACAGCATCTGTGTTGAAGCAGTGATTTCACAATTAGCCTGGAGATGCTCTGACTGACTGGCTGGTGTCCAATGACTGCATTCACAAGCTTTTGGCCCAGGCTTCTTCATAGTGTCTGACAGCGCCAGCACCTCCTCTGCCTGCCCTCCAGTGGCGATTATTTTAGAGATATCTTAATTAACATAACATATTTCCGCAGCTAATGTGGGCATGCATAATTCAGCTTATCAAATCACTGATAACCTCTGGGACAATAATGAGCACAAAGAAGATGATACAGTTGGTCTTTTGTCCGTCAGCTCCAATAAAGGTGCAGAACCAGGAATTAAACTTCATCTCATGTAGGTCTAATTACTTTGTCAATGCTGGTATCTCTGCATTAAAGTACCGGCTGTTCTCGCTAAACCTTTCTTTAAAAATGAGCTACTGCTGCTAATCGAGCACAGCTGTAAGCCCCCAGCTAAGAGTCATTAAATTAATTTAGTAACCGATTCGTGTAATTTCACTTTTAGACTTTTGCTTTCAGTTATAGCGCTTTCCAGAGGCGTTTTAGCATTTTGTTTTCCTGACCTTTCAACATCTGCAAACTGCAAAGTAATGTATTTCTGCTCTAGTTGAATGGGAACACGTGGAGCAGAGATGGACGATGTTGCAAGAATGTAAGAGGTGTATATGTATGCAACTTTGTCATTAACAGTCCATTTATGTTTCGCTGTACTTAAACCGCAACCAAGACACTGCTGGAATGTCATGTCCACTTCTTTTCTCTATGTCTCCTTATGTTTTATGTATGTATGTTAAGTTGGTTTAAAACTATTTTAGAAAGAACAAAATAAGTTCCTATTGAAAACTAAACCATCTGTAGTATTTTGTACCAAGACAAGCAGACATTTGGAGCTTTGGCCACAGTTGTGGGATTAGGAGTGATGCCAGCCTGTGTTTGTATCTGTGTCTCAGCTCCAGCAGAGTTTATCCAGCCCCCCCAGTCCATCGCCAGACCGGTGGGCACCACGGCCATCTTCACCTGCCAAGCCCAGGGCGAGCCAGAGCCTCAGCTCACCTGGCTCAAGAACGGACAGATCCTGGAGCCGGGCGGCCACGTCAAACTCAGGAACAACAACAGGTAAGCACCATGCACAACAAGTTCAAGGTATTTAATCGACAGATACACTAAAGGCTTCTTTATGATTACATGTGTCGGTGATACATAGTAGCAATGATCTTATAATGGAGTTTTAATGTTTTTTTCTATTTCCTTAATTACTACATTAGATATATAGCCTGTTATTACAGAATGTTTCATTACACTCTCTCTCAGCCTTGAAAACTGTGAGTCTCATTAAAGAAAACGTGACCAGTATGATGAAGAAATAGGTATAATTATATTACGTCACCTAAAATGCAAATTTGGTAAAAACAAAAACTAAAAAACTAAAAAAACAAAAAACTACTGCAACGTTCAAAGGCCCCTATGTTTTAATCCAATATATTTATCTATGTGTAACTGTTAAATACACATAAAAATACCAGGCCAAAGTACTTGTAATTGAATAAATTCAAGATAGCTTATTATATCGGATCATTCCATACAGAGCAATAATTTCTCCATGGAGACAAGCAGGCAGCATAAAAGCCAGAAAAGTGACCCACCCTGTCACTTAGAAACCAAACCAGAAAGAGCCCAGTGCAGAAGAGAAACAGCCACTGGTATTTTCAAGGCTTTAATCCTGGGTCTTCCGTGAGCTGCATGTAAGAGAGCAGAGGTTTACTTTAAGGAAGAGTTTTATGAATTAACAAGAGACATTTCACCATCATTTGCACACTCGTCTCCTCCTCTGCTGCTCCTCCTCCAGCTCTAGAGCGGGTCTGGACCTCTGCCACTGATGCAGCGTCTGGGTCAATCACTGCTTCTTTGATCTCTTCATTGGCAACATCCATGTTCAGTTTCTTCTTTCTTTTACCTCTTCCTCACACACACATATATGTTCAGCAGCTGTAGTATAGGCTGTGGTGATGATGTTGCCAAGAAGTGAGGCCCTGTTTATTTGCTTTTGTATCTGCCTTTGTGAGCTGCTCTGCCTGTTGACGGTGTTGGATGTTTTCCCATGACAGTCAACAAGAATGTGACACCGAGCAGGGGCCAGAAATCAGTGGTGCACTTTCTTATGAATAAAACAGTTAAAGGTAAATATGCTCTATGCCACTTTCTGAGGTCTGGAAGCAGTAGTTTTCTAGTTAACAGCAACATTTTACCTTTAGTTCTGCAGAGATGGGCAATTCCAGGGCTTAAATTTTCCAAATGACTCTAGTTTTATGGAGTTTATGGAGTTTAAAGGCACTTCCTGTATTACATGACATCACAAGGTGGAGCGTTTTCAGTTTGCGGGAAGAACTCAGCCTAAATATGCAGGATTTATGCGTTAAACATGTGTGAATGAAACAAATCATAACTCCCTGTATCTGTTTGATGAGAAACATTGTAACATAGATCAGAAAATAGCATAATACGGGCTCTTTAATGTTGTGGTTTGTAGTTGTACTATGTGTGGCATTGAGTTGGTGTATTTACAGCTCGAAGAATGGCTTTTGTGATGCATTGAAGTAGATGGTTTAACAAAAGGTCATGGTTAATACTTTAGCGTGTATTATTTTCTTGGTTTCAAGGATATAATGTACATATGCACTGGCGTAGTACTGTTAAAGCATGCAGTACTGTCATTGCTTTAAATGCACAGGTTAGACTGTTGCAATCATTATATTGTCTTTCCCCATTTGTCCATTTGTTTTTGGGTTTAAATTTCTACTTCCTGGTTGGAAATCATGACGTGCTCTGGAATCCCATAACTGTTACCTAGCAACCATATTGTACACTGAGCTAAAAACTCCTTTAAGTATTCCCCTATTACTATGTTTGAACTTTGACTGTTTATTCAGAGGATCCTATAATGTAAAATTAACTATTAGGAGCTTTTAACCAGTTAAGTTATTAATTTGTTCCCTCATCATTACTTCACTCAGAGTATTTTGATTGATTCATTCATGTTTGAGTTTTCACCTCCCCCCTATCTCCAGCCTGCGCCGTAATTGCGATTATTTAAATATGCAGAGGATTCAAAAAGTCAATTAGCCATTTTTCAGCGATAAAAATGCATGAATGAATATCTGTGGCTTGCTGCAGTGAAATAGCTTTATAAGGTGTCGGGACTTCTCAGTTACGTAACAGTCCCGTTTCTATAATAAATCGATATTACTGCAAGAATAACATGTAAAATGCTAACTCTGTTATGTCATAGTTTAATACTAAATAATAAAAAGCGTAATTTGTCTTTAAGATTCATTTAAAACTTGAGTTAGTAAAGACTAATTTAGTTTTTTGTTTTAAGTAACTTTATTTTGTTTTGTAATATACCGGTAGTCTTACCTTAATTTTTTTTGCCACCGAAAATCAACTCGCTTCTTGTGTGCTGTGATTGGTGTGTATAGATTTTGATATATTTAGATATAGCCTATTTCTTTTACACCAGATGCCCTTCCCTCCACTCTCTCCCTTAATCTTGACGTGGGGCTGACTGGCATCTGATAGGGAAGGGCTGCAGATAAACTATAGCAAAATGCCTTTTTGTGTTTTTTTCCTGTTGACCTGGGCAGTAAACCATCCATGCATGTTGTTATTATTCATAAAAGCGAGATATGAAGTAGATATATTAAATTATGTAGTTGGAAAATCAATAGTTGCACCCGGGCCCTCTGAGTGAAGTGAAGGGAGACACCTACATCAGTCAAACACAGCATCTCCCACTCCCACTACTGCTAGTTTAGATTAGTCCAAGGGATGGAGCGGCGCGTTAACAAAGACAGAGACAAAACAAATGAGAGGTCAGACGAAGCTATTAAAAAACACAGCAAGAAAAATCTGTTCAAAAGAGAAATGATGAGTTAGCAGAATTGACAAATGAACGGGGGAGGAAGATAGAGTGAGTAGTCAGGGCATCACAGCGCTTCCACTCTGAGCCATTAAGGCAGCGCGACCCGTTATAATATGGACCTCATGCATCAAGAATCGCGGGCTGTGATTGGTTTAAGAGACAGGCCACCGGCGCGAGGAGCTACCATTAGCTAATTAGCTCATAAACCGGGCTACAGTTGTTGAGCAAATGTGGCTTTAGAGAACCGAATGGTGGACATTACATTGTGATTCATTATCACAGCTTTGGGTGCATTATCTGTGATTATCTCTTGGGTCAAAGGCGTTTAAGCACAGGACAACTTCACAAAACATTCAGGCATTTTTTATTACACTACTTAGCATCAAGAGAAGAGAGAGGAACTAGTATATATGGGCTGGTCAGTAAATTGTAATTTAAAAAGAAATGTTTCTGTGGATCTGAAACATCTGATTATGAGTATCTGGGTAAAGGTCTTATGTACATTTTGCATGCAATAATCAGAATGAGTTTGACGAAGATAGATAGATAGATAGATAGATACTTTTTTTTCTCTATGGAAATTTCCTAAAGGAAGAAAAAGATGTAGGGAGTTGGTGCACACTGAGTTAGAGCAGAAGGTGAACGTGAATGCCTTGTGCACTGGCCTTGTGGCTCAAAACATACAGCCTTGAACCTGATGATTTCTACATTTATTTCAGTTCCTAGAATGAAAATAACATATGTTCTTGCTATGTGAATATACATTGCAATGGTTCTGACCATAGGTGGTGTGATTTGTATAGCTGTAAGCTGCTGGTTGATGCTGTTATTCAAAGGTGACACCACACCATAGACCTATGCACATTCTTGGAAGGTCTGTCAAGATGATCCATTTTCATATTTTCTGAGCCATGAGGCCTTTGCATTCTGATAAATGTATTGTGTGTCAGAGTTATTGTTATGGTGGTTTGTTTAGCATAACAGACACTGCTGAGCGGGGTTTAGATGTGATTAAATAGTCAAAATGTCAAGGTCAGTCCATCTTTTTTACCAAGTAACATCACACAGCTCAGTCAGCAAAGACACTGGAGTGTCCATACTGGATGTATCTGTCTATTTCACAGCCGTATAAGGGTGAGAGATGGTTACTGAGCTAAAAACATTGGAATTTACAAAATACAAAATAGTGATTAGAACCAGTATGGAGGCAGGTGGCATTTTTGTCACGAAAAAAAACCCCATACATGAAATACCACGAAATGCTCTTCACAGACCGAGGACAAACCGGGAGCTGTCTCTAGTCACATTTTGTGCAGTAACATCTTTGTATTCAAATGTTAATACAAAGCATTGTGGTTTTTTTTTAGGAAACAGATTAACCAAAACAAAATATTGGCGTATGCTGGTGATTTAAAGCAAAACACTAAAAAGTGAGCGCAATATATTGACTATCCAATATATTGGTCTATCTGCAGTTGACCTAAGTTAAACCAAACTGTGTGAGCACAGAAACCAAATTCAAACCAACAGACCAAGAGTTTTTTTCATACCAGACAGTTTGGACTGCTCACTAGTGGTCTTCCTCAGAGTCACGTGACGTTGCTGTGACATGTTTGGTCAGCTGATTTAAACAGGTTTTGGTGCTGTCTTCCTATTGGTGGAGGCAGGATGACAGCGGCATCTGCAACATGACGTGAGCACTGTGAGAAAGCCGACCACTGAGCAATCGAAACTGTCAAGTATGAAAACAAACTCTTGGTCTGAAAAAAGCCTAATAAACCTAATAACATAAATGACTGGAAAACCAAATGAACCCCATTGGACTTCGACCCAACAGCTCCAACACTGGGGAAGTGTTAGTGTAATGGATACACCTTGCACCTTCGAATCCTGGGGTATTAGTCAAGTCCTGACCCTGGTGTTTAGAAACAGGCACAATGTCACTGTGTGTAGCTTTTCTTGCTGTTGTTTCTCTGAACTAAATACATCCTAACAGAATTACATGCTCCTTTGAGTTACCTGCGATCTATTTATCTCACAGCATTGTCTAGAAAGAAGAGAAAACCTTTTATCTTAATGTTGTTTATATTTAAATGTGGCTCAGGTCGTGGAATATATAGAACTATATGGCACGGGGCGTTTTTCACCTCCTGAACCGAACCAAAACAAAAGTATAATGACATGCAAATGAGATTCAGCCAGCTCCCGGCAGCACAATAATTCTGCTCTTAAAAATACATATATGAAGGTGCGGTTGGATGCTAATCAGTTTGTGTTGTGTGGGGTGTGTGCGTGTGTATAGTTTGTACACTTACACACACACACGCGCACACACAGGTTGGTGGAATGGTCATCTCTCACAGCACTGACCTTCAAGAGCACATCGGACAGGGGCAGGAAGGAAGCAGGGGATCGATTGTACATTTCATTCTCGCACACGCACACACACACATTAATCACAAAGCTACTCAGGCCCGAGCAAACAGGCCATCATTCACTTAGCGAGCACACATAATCAAATATGAAAATATATAAAAACAGCAGCACTATTTTTACATAAATATAGCACACTTGGATTTCAGTGGAAGGGTTGCCTTTTTGTGACTCATTTGTTTTGATTATTTTTATACATTTATTCATGCGGAGGACCTGTCAAAACACCTTGTCAACAATGCACCTTGTTTTTTTATCCCAGTCTACTTTGAATTTTGCAGCATTGAAGTATCATCCAGCCATAGCCATAGCAATAGTTACAATGGATCATATACCAACTTAATGGTGTAGCCACTTTATAAGAGTCCAAACCAACACTAGCACCTCCATGACATAAGAAATATAGTTCACTGACATCTATTTTCGCTCAAATTCCTAGTTGCACCTGGTAATGGTTTCCGTAACACATGTTTTGTGATACAGTAACACAAGACAGAAGGAAGAGTGCAAATCCATCCCACTGTGGCCCACAAAGTCTCTCAGTGTCTCCGTGATCTAAGTATTTGGTACGTTTTATCTGAAAATGTAAAAGTGTGCTATAACATTGCACTCTGGGTTATAAAAGGTTACATAGTGCATCCATTTTCTTAGTTTGTGCATTATTACATTACATTGTAGGTATGTGTTAGGCCTGTCACTATAAATACTATAATGAGTTATTGTTTAATACATATTAGATAGAACTTTACTTTTTGGGGGTCAGTATTGATGGTTTTTTTTGGTCTAGTTGGAAAACTGGTTATTTTTCTATACGTAGATGAGATATGAGCTCTAAAGTGTTGAATTATGACCTTCTGGGACTCATTATAGACACTGACTACTTAAATTTAGCTGTCTGTTTTTTATTTATTGCAGTTTGTGTGTTTTTTTTTTTACTATTGTCTATTTAGAATACTTTTTGGGGGATAATTATGCTTTATGGTTTGGTTTCAGTATTTTCGTTTATTATCTATATTAACTTCAGCAATTCAATTCAATTCAATTTCTCTTTATTGTCACATGTGC
The DNA here is from genome assembly GCA_000787155.1 of Scartelaos histophorus. NCBI lineage: Eukaryota > Metazoa > Chordata > Actinopteri > Gobiiformes > Gobiidae > Scartelaos > Scartelaos histophorus. The sequence continues at coordinate 22,587 of KN493707.1, read as the reverse complement.
ATATACATACAAGATCTATAGCACAGATGAAATTGCTGTCCTCTCCCACATCAGTGCAAACATTTAAAAAAACATTTAAAAAAAGAAGAGAAAATGTGCAAACGACAAGTAAAAAAAAAGAAAAGTGCAAACCAAATAAACGTTAAGTAACATTCAAATATAGACAAAACAAAAACAGAAACATTCAAGTATAGACAAAACAGAGATTACAGATGAAAGTGAGGTAGTGCTAATATATATATAATAAATAAACAGTTATTGATTGTCCATATAAAAAAAATATAGAGATATATGTGCCAAGTATATGAAGTAATAATTTTTTTGATTGTCCATATAAGTAGAAAGTGAGGTAGTACGATATGTATCGCAATGTATCGCACTTCAAAAATTTGTTTTTGTGACATACCTATATACTACCTATATACTACTACATACCTATATATACTAAAAACTATAAAATAGTGTTAAAAGTTTGGTTAATATTTATTGTTCATAGGTTTGTTTGGGGTTGGGAATGACACAAAGAACGTCTTATTCCCAAAGTTGACTCATATTTTGATGTTTTGCATTTACTTTAAATCTGAAAACTAAACCTGCGCTACACTAGGACTAAAATAGAACTAGAACCGGACCAAACCAAGCCTACACCAGTACCCAGGATCAAACCAGGACTTAACAGGACAAGTACAAACGCAGCCTTATTGTCTCCCTTTGTCCCACTGTACATTAACAGCAGGTCTGCACATGGCACAGTACAGGACAGTTATTCACCTGGTAACAGTGGCAGGGATGACCTGATTGGCTGCTCTGATAAACACATGTGGCTCCTTCTAGATGTTCATACGTCTCCAGCCAATACCGACACAGCAGAGCGCACCCTGTTGGCATTATTGTTGGGCCATTCATTACACTGTCTTTGCTGAGTCCGCTGCTAGAAAACATGCTATGGTGGCTATTTGGAGCGTATTAGCTTTGGACTGGCTTAGTTTTAAACAGGCAAATGTAATCAGGGGAGGGCAGCTCTGATCTCATGTTACTCTGTTGTAATTGTGAGAATGGAAATAGGCACATTGTATTATTTTTAATGTGGCGCTGCTGCAGATTAATTGTTTTATGAGAATTAAAATGTCCCTGTGGTGACTCACGTTAAGCATTTAATGAGCATTTTTCTAATTTAGACCAAACAATAAAAAATGTATTAGCTTTAATATCCAGACACAAGAGGATTGGGGCAAACAATAAAGAGAGAAGCTGTGCTGTATCATTGGTTTACACTTAAAGGAAATTAATCTTATAGAAACGTAATACAGTGGGGACTAACAACGTCTAAACTACAAAATATCCCAAATTACTAAGTACATTTCTATGTAGACAAAAGCTAAATGGATTTGATCATAACAAATCTCTAACAGTATTGAAGTGATTTAGTGGTGCTGGTTTGTATTGTATATTAATAAATCTTTATGTTGAAGAATCGTTAGAAAACCCACAGAGTCCCATTTGTATGGAACATTGCAGGGGTGTTTTATAATTAATGGGCAACATCTGAAGCTACCGCAAAACTAGACATTTCTAGACACATGCAAAATCCTTTCAAAAGGCCTTCTTTTTGTTCCTTTTCTTTCTTTCAGCACTACCCCTCTGTGGGTGCCCCATATCCCCCATCCTGCCCCCTTTGCCTGGGCACTGGCCTTGACCTCTGACCTCAGCTGTAATCAGTCATATCCCTGGGCCCGTCCCTTCTCTCAGGCCACAGACAGCTCCCCCCTCACCCCTACCCTCTCTCCCTCCTGTTCCTCTCTTTTGTCCCAGCAGATTCTCTCTTTTTTCTCGTGGATCTGCACACCCGGATCACTAGGCTGGCTCAGGTTGGCAGCAGAGGGGGCTGGTCGTTCTGCCACAAGACAACAGCGTGTAAACAACAGAGTAGCGGCCCCTCTCAGAGCCACTCCCCTGGCCCTGGGCCCTATCCATCAATCTGGCAAACGACCTTGAACTGATGACTAAATGATGGTGTCAACATGTCAGCGCTGGACAGCTTGGCCTGGTGCTTTTAAGACCAGCAAAGAATCCCCCTTATACAAGCTTCCCCAAATTTCAGTTTCTCTTCCTACTCACAAACACTCCCTTTGTTCCTCCTTGCTTTGTTGTGTAAATCTTTGGTGGCCGCGCTATTTCTTATGATTATTTTCATTTTACATTGTTGCACGATATTGTCAAATCACCTTGTCAACAACGCACCTTGTTTTATTCCAATCTGACTATTTTTAATATCACAGAATCCACATTATCACACAGTCCATGATGATATACGCACTGTGGTCCAAAGAAACGAAGAAATTATCTCACGAAAACCAAAACTTAATACTAAATAAATAAAAAAACAATCATAATCATAATAAAAAGAACAAATGTAACTTAGTTTTGCCTCACAGTTGCCACCATGGACAGCTTGGCCTTCTGCTTTAAGACCAGTAAAAGATTCCCCATACACAAGCTTTAACCTCCCCAAATTTCAATTTCCCTCCATCTTCACACAGGTTCCCTTTGTTCCCCTTTGCTCGTTGTATAGATCTTTGGTGGCCACGCTTAGCTGTTAAATATTTATGTAGAGCGAATGAAATAATACCCGCTGTAAGGTTTCCTCTGCAGAGCGCACTATCTCTCAGGAACATACAGTGGGTTTAAAAGGCGCATTGCCGAGGTCTGTGCGCCTCTGTGTCATTTTTTAATCTCTAAAAAGAAATGTATGCTCCGAACTGCTGGGGATGCCTTATCTCTGAGGATTTACCTCTGTGAAACAAAAACAGGCAGGGCATATGTAAACGCCGGTGTGCATACATTTGAAAGTGCTGTTAAGAGTTTTGACAAAAAGCAGAGCAGTGGGACGCTCACTATCACGCGACTGCGATCTGGGCTTCGGGGAGGCTCAAAAAAAAAAGTTAAATCAAAGTCTTTTTAAATCCGCCAGGAATGCATCCACACATGGACCCAAGCAGACTTTATCCTCAGCGGATCAGAGGAGAAAGAGACAGTGCATTTTGGAGTAGATAGAATGGATATGCACTCTTACATTTCAGTTTGTAAAAGTGTATATCAAAATTCCTAACATAGCAAATGTGGTCTTGGAATGTGACAATTTTACATGAATCATCTAAGTAATATATTATATATATTTTAAAAACCTGCAAAAATGGCTGATTAACACTCAAAAAACAGACTTTACAGTGTAATCTTCCCAACAATGGTTAACTATAAAGTAATGTTTCCAAAAATTAGATAACACCCCCACATATTTGAAATGGGCACTTACTGTACATATTTATTTAATGTATTTAAGCTTTTCCCCTTTTATTTAAGCTTTCTCTTCTGCAAAAGATAGTTTCAGTTGGCAACTTGATTTGATGTGATTTGTGTGTTTTTATTCCCTCTTCTCTTTTATTATGTTCTATTTTGGCATGTTAATTTTAGATAGTTAACATGATGATTAAAATTAGACATACATGCAACATCATATCAATTTTAAAGGTCCTATATTGCACAAAATTGATTCTTGTGAGCTTGTTGTTACCTTCGTATGAGTTGTGTTTCAGTAATTCTGCATTATTATCATCTCCACACCTTAAAATCTCTGTTTCATCTTGCGGTTTCAGTTGCATTGCCACTTTGTGTGAACTTTTGGATCCACAGTATCCATAAACAATCTCCCCTCGCATCATGTTGCAACCCTCTGTCTGCACTGTCCTCAAAAGTTTCACTGTATCGTTCCTGGAGCCTTGACAGCAGCTGTGAAATCTCATATAATGCCCCTGTGTACGTGTCTTTGTGTGTGTCTGCGTGCGTGCGTGTAGTAGTGTACACATGTCTAGTCTACTGTGGAATTCCTCTGTAGCTCTTCCTGTTCCTGTGATGAGGCCCAGGGGCATCGGGGGGCGCTCTATCCCCAAGGGGTGCTTTTGTGCGCGGTGACTGTGCGTAACGGCTACCTGTCTGCCTGAAATGCTCCATCCATCGCGCTCTTGAAAGCCTGTCAGAAGGATCCACGCCGGAGTGAGCGAGCTAAAGGGGCCACGCCGCAGCCACCTCAAGGGTCAAAGTTCACGCTGACTCTGGGGAGACGGGGAGAGACGATAATTATCCAGATTGAATCCACCTGGCTTGCTGTATGTGGCGAATAATGGCTTCCTCCAGACTGCGCGCTTTGCCTGGATGTTGACTCAGATTAGTGATGGGGTAATTGTAAGATATAGCGCGTCAATTTCGCAAAAGGAAATGGACTGATTCACTCCTCGGTGCTGCGTCGTGACCCGGGCCAGGACTCCCCCCCGTCCGCGTAAATCCGTGGTTGCAGGCGGCACTGTCGCGGCGCGTTACGGGGTCACTCTGGCTGTCCGTGTTGATTTGCCACGTTCTCATGTCCAATTTCACAGGTCTAGAAGGTGGGCTCTCGCTTCACAACTGCATGTTTTTTCCAGTAAGCTGATTCTGACGTTTCTTAATACATTTTGATTTAATACACTGCAGATTGGAGCTGTCAGTCATAGAAAATGGCAATCCCTTTGACGGGTTTTGTAAAAATGGCTTGTGACAGATTAGCCTAATGCTGCAGGATACACTTAACTCCTGGGGCAATTGACTGTGCACCTTCACTTTGCATAAGATTTCCAAACACAAGGTCTCAGGCACTGGCTCGCTGTGTTAAGATATGGCCGTAATTCCCAAGGTGTTCATTATGTTTATGCTGCATATTTTGTGCACTTAAAATTCAGGAGACATGGCCTTGGCTTGGAAATGGCATGAAAAAGTGTTCTGCACCATGGGGCCTCATTTTCATAGTATGTTAAATGTTTTATTTTTCCTTTCGCCTTAGGATGAAAACTGTGAGAGGAAGAGGGCTATACATCCTAGTCTAATAACTCCTACTCAACAAACACACACATATATATCGAGACGCATATATATTTATATACACTGCCCAGGCTGTTGTTTGTTGTGCCGATGCAGACGCCGATGTGGGAGGAAAAGCAGAAGCTAGGTAAATGGGGACAAAGAGTTGAGCAACAGTTTCTCTTAAGTCGGGAGAAGACTCTGGAAACACTGTTATTTCTGTGTAGGAGGCTGATATTGTGTCTATTTCCTGAGAGTTCATATCTTTTATAAGCAGTCAAGCAGATGACTGACACTTCCAGCAAATCACTCTAATAGAGACGACTTGACACAACATAGACTGATATTACACTATTTTCTGATCTGTTATAATGCTGGTTCTTGTTTTATTTTATCCACCCATGTTAAATGCACAAATCCCGCATATATTTATATATCTTTTTAAACTCCATACACCCTCTTTACAATCACTTGGATCATTTCAGACCTGGACTAAAGGTAAAAATGATGCCAAAAGTTGGAACAGAGCAAACCAGACTAGGGATTACTGAAACATGTGTGACTAAAATCTCAAACTTTAATCTCAGCGGTTTGTACTATATTAATATTACAACAACCAATGTTAATGTGAGTTACATTAGTCCATATGATTGAATGCTGTTGCAATCAAATGAAAGTACGGCTTATTCTCTGAAGTAGTTTCAACTATTCTGTCTTATTACTGGCTCTTTGTGAATATAATATCATCCACATCCACATTTGCCAATTATTCTATCAGTTTGTGTTTCTTGAGTGTGTGATGGAAAGCGTATGACCTATTATTTTCTCATTATATAACACTGTACACGGCCTTGACTACTTCTGTAAGGGTTACTTGAGCTGCATGTAACTTTGCTGCAATCGGACCACTTAAGTTCCCCGGGGGCTTTTCCATATTTAATTCTATATAATATTGTGAGCTTTGAATTTTTTATGATCCATGTTCATGTAACACACGAGCGCTGTATGCTATGTTCCCTCATCAGAAGATCTAACCCTTTTTTTTTGTCCTTTTCTTCTCACCCTTCTTCCTCCACAGCACGTTGAGCATTTACAGTATCAGCCAGGAGGACGAGGCCATATACCAGTGCATCGCCGAGAACAGCGCGGGATCCACACAGGCCAGCGCGCGGTTGACGGTGTTGTGGGCGGATGGGCTGCCCGGCGTGCCCAGCCAGGTCCAGGCGGAGGCGCTGTCCCCCTCCTCCATCCTGGTGTCATGGAAGGAGCCTCAGCAAAACACTCAGGACATCATCGGATACGTGCTGCACATCCGAAAGACCACAGGTAAAAAGCCCACCTGTGTGTCTCTGATTGACGTGTTTTGCAGTTATAACAGCACAGATATAACATTATAGGCTTAGATATGTGCTCTGTCCATGTAATCTTGCTCAGCCAATGCATCTAATTCACCATATAACAATACTGAGCTACAATTAAGTATTCACACTGCAATAAAAATAAGTAGGTAACATTAAATAAATTATAGCATCTAAATTACAGGAGTAACACAGCTATGAGACACTAAAGTGCATTACCTTGTAGTTTAGGTATGAATTTGTCTTCAATAGTCTCTTTCCAAAATAAAAAATATCACCTAAATAGGCAAAAATAAATGAATAAATAAAAATAGGATGCCCCTCCTGTGGGCTCACCACCTGCAGAGGGGTTCATAGGGTCTGGGTCTGGTGCACAGAGTAATGGGCAGCGTGCTGCCCCCGCGACCCAGCCGGATTAAGCGGGAGAAAATGGATGGATGGAAAATAGGATGCATAAAACCTCTATCTTACTGTTAAAGCCTATATATTCTTATTCTACTACAAGAGCTGGTCCAAAAATAACTTTATTTATCTGTTAGGAAATTCAATTGCATACACAGTGTTTTAAGGGTATAATGGAAACATAAGTTTAAAAAATGCTAAGTAAATTAAGTTTGAAATGATTAGAAGCCATTGGGCACCTTGGTCATTGAGCTTGTGTGGGTTTTGTTTCTGTTTTTTGCATTTGTTCTAGTCCATGAACTGTTGTTTCTCTGTTGTATAAATACTGAAACTATGCTGAATTAAACTAATTAACAGCTCACTATGCCATCTTATTGTCAAACCTTGTGATAAATAGTGTAACTTAGCCTGTTAGGTGAATATACACACAGTACATTATAGTCGTCTAACTAAAAGTGCATGTTTTGAACCCACTGAGTGACAGTTGTTGTTGTAGTAGGATGTTTGCTCCAATGCTCACAGTGAGGTGTGATAGTACAGTCCCTATGTGCCAGATGCTTTTCTCCTCTGTACTTCTGTCAGATGGCTAATTAAGGACCCGAGGGGGCGACCAATAGGATCTGCTGTAATTACCTTTCCAAGATGCCATGGCCCAATGCCTTAAAAGCTGGAGAAAGATAGTAGTTATGGTTGGGGGTCTTTGGATTAAGAGCAATAAAATGCTCTAATGCATTCAGTGTTACTCCCATTTTTACCACCTTCTTCTTCCTCCACAGTCACAGATCTGCTCCCAGGGCCAAACTGGATTAGCTATTACCTAAGAGAGATGCTTCGATAAAACCGGTGGAATAGGCCATAACCATAAAATAATGACAGAAACCGATCGTATATATTGGCTTTACCCTTCACGCGGTGTCTCGTGGCTGGAGGCAGTACCCTTCTTGTACAACCTGTTTTCCATTTTTATTTCATACCCTGCCCTCCTTCTAACTTCATCCCATCTCTCCTCCTCCTCCATCATCCCTCCGTCAGACCCGGCCGAGATGGAATACGAAGAGGCGGTCAGCAAGGTGACGCTTCAGCAGATCATCAGGGATCTGGAGCCCTCCACCAGCTACACCTTCTACGTCAAGGCCTACACCTCCCATGGGGCCAGCAAACCATCAGACAGTGTCACCCAGAGCACGCACGGGGAGGGTGAGGAGATGCGAGCATGTCTATTTGCACAGCCTATTTCACCTCACTACCGCCATTTATATTTACACGCCAGCCAGCCATTGTGTAAAGCAGTTTGTTGCGGTTTATATGCAACATTGAGCCAAAGTGAGTCGTAATTCGCGCTTGAGGGAGACATAATAGCTCCCGTGTTTGCTGTAAGCGTCTCATAGTCATGTTGTTTTATCAGGATGGGTAACTTGGCTCACACAGGCAGGTCTGAAATTATTCATACACATGCACTCACAGATTTTTCATGCAAGATGATTTTGAGTTTGTCTATTCTATTCAAAATAGATATAAACATTAAAGTGCACTACGCAATGCAAGAATTTTATCATTTTGTTGTATTGTTGCCTTGACTATGGACCTCTGTCTTTAACTGCTCCAGTGAGTCTACTCATTTTTGTTCGTATTAACCTGCTCAACTTAATTCTGGAGTTTTTATTTTGCTATTTTGTCTATAAATAAATTCCTGTTCATAATATGGAGCTTGGCTCCAAATTTGCTCCTATAACTGCTGACCTCTGTGAGCTTCATTTGACTGGAGCTGAACGCTATCAGTAACTTCACATTCCCTTAAACTTCTTTATACAGTCTATGGTCTTGACAAAATTTGATGTGTGCGTGTGTGAAAAGATAAATATATATATACATTATACATTTTCACGTCTGGATACTAGATATGTACATCACTATTATGCCCATGATCAATTTGAAGAGTGCCAGAAATAAAATGTTACAGTAAACAAAAGAGTCAAATTACCGTATCATCAGAGAACAAACAGAATTTTGGGCAAATAAATCTAAAATGTATAATCTTTTCCCTTAAAAGTGCAAGTTATATCTTTAAACTGCCAATAACCAACTGGTTTATTCTTAACATAATTTACTTTGCCATAAAGAAAAAAAAAAAAAGAGTCTGTAGTGTCACGTGTGTGACATATCAGGTTGATAATGTTTAGTTTAACCCCTTAATATAAAGGAAAATGAAAAAATACAAGAAATGAAAGGTTTAAGTGCATACATTGATTCTACCAAATATGCTAAATACAATTATCTATGTCAAAACCTTCATCTTTTGCAGAAAAGACCCTTAAAAAAGTGATTTTCATTGACAACAACCGCACTCAGATAACATGTCCTCTTTAATAACCATTACCCCCTGAAAATCAACATTTCTTGAAAGCTGGTCAACATATTATTAAAATATAATATATAAAGCCTTAAAAAAATCCACAATTATATTATACAAGTAGTTTTGAAATTCTGCCTTACAGGCTCCATTTTCAGAGAATGGCCCTTAAGGTTTTCTGTAAATTTTGTGAATGCGCATTTTATTTATTTATTTTTTATTTGGCTTTGTATTTTAGACATTCTGCTCTTGAGAATGACTCCATGTGTGCTTATATTTCAGTATTTTTACTGTATACTGTGTTTTTTAGTGCCTGCCCCCCCATCCCTCTACACCAAGGTCTTGAACAGCAGCGTGGTCCAAGCGTCCTGGGACCCCTCCTTCAAAATGGGCCAACACCAGGGTTACAGACTTTTCTACAGACGTGCCCATGCTCCAGCTTTCACCGGCCCCATCAGCTTTCCACGCAACGTCACCCAATACAGCATCAGCCAGCTTGGTCAGTATCCAACAAATCACATCTCCAACAATATCCTCTTTTGTTACATCCAACTGGGCTTGTTTTGTTTAATGTTCAGGGTAATTTCACATCAAAGCTCCCCAACATCGCATGCTCTGATCTTTTTGGTATAAAACGCTTGCATCTGATAATCTTGCTTTGCTTTCATCCAGATTCCTCCCTCGTCTACGAGATAAAACTGCTCGCGTACAACCAGCACGGGGATGGGAACGCCACTGTTCGATTTGTTTCGCTCCGGGAAGCCTTGGAGAAATCTGGTACTCCCTTTGCACAAAACACAACCGCACACTAACCCCCTTTAAGCCCCTTTATGGGAGATTTGAGGTAATTTGGCCCCCTGTTATCTGCTCTGTGTGTGCGTGCTTCCTATTTATGCAGAAAGGGTGAGGACTGCAATAAAGAAATCCAACGTGAATTTACAAAGGCTGCACTGTTTGAGAATACATTTGTCTTAAATGTAGTCTATTGTATTGCACAGGCACTACATCATGCTTTAAGTGAGGGTCACAAAGCAAAGACCTCTTTTCTTGCAACTGGAAGCTCTATCTATGCAGCTGCAAAAGTCTAATATAATGAAACTGAAAAAACAAACCGACTAGTGTTGTCACAAAGATCCCATATTACGCAAACTGGATTCTTGTGAGCCTTTACTTGCTCAAAAACATACCTGGAGTGGTGTTTTGTTTCATTCACACACACTTGACTAATCCTTCTTAGGCTGTTTGTGTCTCCCCAAAGCTCAAAATGCTTTGTTCCACCTTTCGATGTCAGATGTAGTGGTCATTTTCAACAGTTATCACAAGGTTGGGGTTAGGGTTAAGAGTGTTTGCATTTGTTTAACATTTGTGAATGAAGCAAAAACACAATGAAGAGAAAACAGTTCAGAAAATAGCTTAATATGGGCCCTTTAAATGTGAACTACCTATTACTTATCTTAAAGCCACAATGATAATAAAACTCTTTAGACAATAGCAATTTGTGTGTTTACTGTAACACACACATACACACTAAAGTCAGGAATATAACTATTTTCTGAATAAGAGAACTCCTTTAAAAATGCATCACCCATTTGAACAAAACCCTAGTTAAGGTGTAAATTCTCATTAAATGTTAAAACTAGTGGGTAGTAATTATCAGAAGCAAAAACCAGGCTGGCTGCTTGAGCTATAATATATTAATAACACCTTCCTGAGTGCAGTGACATGACACAACCCCACACATACCTGCAGTTGCTAAATAATAGAGTCTTCGCACTGTATGAGGGGCTACTGTCTCGCTCCATAGTGGACTGCCAATCAAATGCCAACACGGTGCATTGTCTATGTAATTCCCACGCCAACTTCCCCGTCTCCCTCCAACTGTGAGTGTGACCGATCTGTTTTGTGCTCCTAGTTCTGGACGACCCGTGCGACTGCGTAAAGGATGAACACAGCAAAACATCCACCACTGGGATCATAATTGGCATCCACATCGGAGTCACCTGCATCATTTTCTGCGTGCTCTTTCTCGTGTTCAGCTACCGCGGCAGGTGAGGGGGAAAAACATACAAAAAAAATAACAAAACTCCTCCACGATTGCGGCTTGAGTGTTTGCGCTCGTATGTGGTCTTGCAGGTTAATGATGTGCAAGACGGTGCAGGCGACCCCCCAGGCTGGACACGGCGCGGCCATAGAGTCGTCTTCCTCTTCCCAGGGGGCCGTGGGGCTGAACGGCACCACCCGGAGGGAAGTGGAGGTCAATGGCAGCGCGGCGGGGAAGAAGCCGGTCGACAGCAATGAGTTAGAGAGACTTTTCAACCAAACAAATGGGCAAGACACACATATGGTAAGTGTCTATAGTCAGAATCACTCAGCTAGAAATGGTGCAACTTGGATTCAGACAAACTTTATTGAGCCACAGGGAAAATGATTTGGACACAGTAGCTCACACCGCATAATATATTCTAAATAAGTCGCAAAAAGCAATGCACTGGTGTCAAAAAAGGCATAAGTATTGTATACGTACAAGGAATATAGTAAATATATATTGGCTATATACAAGAGGTCATATGGAGAAACAGTGCAAAGATGAAACAGTGATTGACATGGGGTTATCTATTACTTACGGCTGAGTTGTTGCACACTTGTACGGATCATGGTGTGACCGCAGTGCTGTATCTTTCAGTGTTCGAGCAGAGTCTAAAAAAACTATAGTGTTTAGGAAGTATTTATTAGGTTTTCTTTTGTACCCTGTGTTTTTCTCTTCACTTGCAGCGTGGAAAAGTGGTTATATCAATTCTGCCTGCGCGTTGGTCTTGTTACTATGACCGAAAATAACAGTAATTTTCGCACTTGAAACTCCACTACTGACCTTGAGAAAGTCCCAGGAATTACAGAAGGTTCTCACAGTGCACAGACGTCATTTCATCTAAGTTTCAGTTTATGTTATTGAATTAATGACGCTAAAATGCAAAAAGAAAATAGGTGTGAGAACAATCCTGCAAGTGTACCTGGAATAATCAAGGTAAAGCAATTATGGAGAGAAGCTGCACCAGAGAAGTCACACAGTGCACCTTTAATATTGACTAAAAGGCTAAAATATTGAACTAAAACACATTTCTCTTCCTCGGTACAGTTGAACCACACAGCCTCCTCTGCCCTGAACGACACCCAGCTCTCCACCATCCTCCTGGACGAGTTCTCGGTGGAGCGAGAGGCAGAGACCCTGTTCCACCAGCCCCCCGCAGCCCCCCCAGCACAGCGCCAGGACCAAGGCTAACCGCGTATGAAGGCCAACTCACAGGGTGCTCACCAGCGCCATCTTTAGACTCTCACTCAGGTTGACACATGTTTCCTTTTCAAGATTTTTTTTTTTTGTGCAAAGATTTTTTTAATGGTAAGTTAAAGAGGATCAAGGACTGTGTAATGAAGGGGCATTTGACCTGGGGTTTGCAGACTAGTTTATTTTTATTTGACCGTTTGTTTTTATGGTGTCTGGCAGCACACAGAATAGACGCCCCAGAATGTCCTTGTTTATACAATGATTTAATTTTTTAAGTTTATGAAATATATATACAGTATATATATATCTTTATCAACTTTATGTCATAAGTTATTGGTCTTCTTATGCGGATGTCAAAGACTCCTGCTGCCTGCTCTCACCTACCAATGATGACACCTCTGTGCTACAGCAGACCTCAGCTTTTACCAGGGATTCAAGAAACTCTCTTCTCTCAGGACTTCATTTCTTCAGTGAAATATCAGCATTTTCTATGAGTTCTCGGCCTTCATACAGGAAATAGACTTGGCTGTGTGAACCTAACGCTTCAACAAAAACCTACCTCAGCCGGAATGAATGTGTTTGTGGGGAGCTGGGGGGACTGTAGCTTCCCGTGTGCTTAACGGTTATTTTAAAATACAGAGGAACAGTTCGGTTCAACTATAAAAAGTTACAAGACCAGGTGCCGTACTACCTCAGATGTCTCTCTTCTCCTGCTCGTCGAAGCAAAATGAGTGTCCAACATAAAGCACTTCCAAATGCTGAATTTAATGTTCTACCTCAGATAACAATGTTAATATTGTGGCTGTTGTTGTCGTGTGTCTGTTTGTTGCATAATGAAAAACCCTCTTCACCTTTTGTGACCGCGCTGGTGATGATGTGGTGTTTGTACATACAATGTCAGTACCTCATGCAAGTCAACAGATAACACTGTTGTATGAATTATAGTATGCTAGGATTTGTTGAATATTAATTATCCTGTTCCATTTGACGCCTTCTAATAGTTTTCTTCATTGAACGACATAACATACTCTTTTAGTCTTTATGACGAGAGGAGATACGCTGCAGTGCTCTTTCTATTGTCAGGGCTATTTATTGCTAAATGAGACGTGCCCCATAGTGTTCAATTGGATATAAAGATGAAATCATGTACCAGCATCATACAGTGTATGTATGTACGTGTGTATGTGTGTGTGGGTGTGTGTGTGCGTGCGTGCGTGCGTGTGTGTGTGAGCGTGTGAGTGTGTGTGCATGTGTGTGAGTATGTGTGCGTGCGTGTGTGTGTGTTTGTGTGCAACTGTGTGCATGGCCTCATACATACACTGTATGTCATGTATGCAACAAACCAAGCACAAATTTGACCAAACAATTCCAAATAACTATCCTATTGATACTTCTCCAATGAGAAATAAAGAAAAGATTTTATTTTTTAAAAATAAGACTAAAACTCTATCCAAAAATATGAGCTTATCCCTAAATCAAATTGGCTGCGGTGTATTTCTCACCTCTGCAGTGTTTTAGCTTTCACCTCATTTTTCTGCCTCCTTTTATAAAGAAGGTGTGGACTTTCAGTTCATTCTCATGACTCCAAAATCCTCCTCCACTCTGCCCACTACAAGTGCTTCTCTGATCAGCTGCAGGAGACAGGGCTGCTCTCGCTCTGACTCACACATATACAAAAGTTTGCAGATGCATTATGGGTAACTACCTCAACTCTACCTCAGATCCTGCTCTTGACCTCAGGTCTACTGAAGGACACAGAGAATTAACAACAGAGTACACTCACAAAGATATGTCTATGACGCTTGTTTTTCACTCAAACTGGACAGATACACAGAGAGCAAACTTCAGGGCCTCGTTTTCACTAACTCCTCCAGCCGATCATCTCCAAACATCTCCACATTGTGATCACGTGACTTCAGTTCCTCATGTTTGGTGCTGTTTACTTTATTTTGACTGTGGAGCGTAGAGTTGTGAATAGACTGAATGGGAAGATCTAGATGTAAGTGGGGGACATTTACCACTCCAACACATAACACAGAGACACTAACTAAACTATCGGGCCTATTTAGCAGAGTGGTTAACACAATTAGCAATGTGGACACAAATAGCTCCTACTTCAGTGTCATAATTACCACCAAAATGTAAAAGTTGAACATGGCTAAAACACAAAATTGCCTACGATGTCACATAAGGCATCTTGCTGTTTTTCAATTATCATAACTCTCCATATTATTGTCCCATATGTTTGTGCGTGGAGGTGTACGTGTCCCCCGCTGCAGATACTGTAATTGCCTGCCATTTTGTGAGTCTCCCCACACTTACTGTATGTCCCTGCACACGCCCTTTCCCTATATCTGTAACTTTTGCATTTGATTCTATTTGTCTGAAATGTTCCCGTTGCACCCATTTCCTATATATGGTGTTAATACCACATTGCATTTGCGTGAGAAACTATGGTACTTGTCAATATATCTGAACAAATGTCTCCAGTATATATATTTATGAATTACTGCTGGTCCAGGGCTGCTCTGCTACCATCAGTATTTAACAGGGGAAAAAGTGATATATCTATGTTATTATTTCTTCCTCATTAACTTCCTCTTCCTCAGTGTAATTAAGGGTTAATCAGGAAGTAGCCCATAACCTCTCAGTTAGCTGTGACAGGTTTTAGTGCCATACAGATGAACCTGATTCACTTGGTGCTTCAGCCATCTTGTTTACCAGTGCTATGGCAGGCCGCCTTGTTCCTATTGCTGTACATAAGAACGACAGGTGTGATTTAAAGGCAGGGTCGCGCTGACTGACAGGTGCTCTTAACTCTTGCAACTCGTTACTACAGCGGCCTATGCAGGGACCATTTACGTCACAGTATTGTGCAAAAGTTTTGGATGTAAAGAAGAGATAATAAAACCAGGAAATTTATTTTTTCAGCTTGTCTCCATGGCGACGTTGTTTCTTTGCCTAGGATGTTCCACAGTATAGTATTAAACAAATATCTCTTGTATTTATTTAATTACAGAAGTTTATACGTCTCAAAACTCCCATAAAATACGCATTATTTCTCTAAGCAAGTCCACATCTCCACAGATCTGACCAGTAACGCGCCCTGCTGTTGTGGCCTGGTTGTCTCCATGGAGATGGTTATTTAAATGCCGTACTGTGGCTCATTTAAGGAAAAAAAAGCAACAACATGGGTTAAACAGAAAGGTTACACAGGGCGTCTTTAATAGTCAGTAATTGGTTCACAGTTTAGGCACTGATCCAGACCAATGATTTGACGCAGAAGTGATTTTAAAGTGACTATGATGGCAAATAAGAACATTTTTGGTCAATTAGAACCATTTCTAATAGTCTGTTCTGTAATTTTGTGGTATAGAATAGAGCCAAAGATATAACAGGTACAAAGGTAGTTAAAAAAGAAAAAAAGGGACTTACTGGAAGCTTTCTGATCTCTGAGTTCAGACCATTGCAGGTTAGGACAGTGCCTTGGTAGAGGCTATGGTCCACATTAAACATCTTTATTCCACTCGTCCAATACCTTTGCACAATACTGTATATTAGCAGCCTTGGGTGTCTTCTCCTCTCCTGTCAGTGAGCAGACCCTGCCTTATGGACGGGAAGTGCTCAGGGACACACTTCAATCTATGTTATATGTCCATCGGCCTCCACCGTTTTACAAGTCTGTTTTCTTCAGGGTTCTTGGTCATCGATACAGTTGTAAACAAGTGGAAATAAATGCTCAACTTTATCGAGTGCAATTTTCTGTACAGTTTTTACGGCCTTTAGTGCTGCTGGATTTTAAAGGCCGTGGAGAAACTATTACCTCTATATATTTCCTCTGTACTTTGTATCTACTTCTTGGTGAATACACTCAGGTTTTAACAGAACACACTGAGCAGCCTGTTGGATCTCACACTACTCCAAAGCGTGGCTCCTCTGCTGGGGTTTACGGAGCCCTTTGTGTTATGCATATTATTAACCAAACTGTTCTCATCGAAACCACAACCAGAGGTATAGGGGCGTGTCAATAAGTGAGGATTTGTCAAGTAGTAGTGCTAAACATAGTATCTATTTATGTATTTTATGGGACAATGTTACCAAGTTATCCATTATACTATTCAGTCAAATCAAAGTTTAAGTTATTGGCAATTAAAATACATAAATAATTTACTACTAGAATAATTTCAAATATAATTCAACCAACTAGACTGATTTTTTTTTTGGTTTTTTGTCAAAATTTCCTCTGTAGTCCTGTCTATGGATGCAAAGATGTAATGAGCTTTATATCACTATGTCTACTTTGCATTTCTTACCGTGCACAGACATTAAAATTATAGAAATTATCTCTGGGCAATGAGAACAGGTTGTGTTAACTCCATGTGGGTATCAGACTGGACCATACAGTGCTATTCTATTGCAGTCCAACCGAAGCAGCTAAACTCAGTGTTTTTTTCCATTAACACTCCACAGGCCCCGCGTGGGTCCCATATTACATTATGTGCTATTGATCATCGTGGCACCGAATGACCATTGATGTACGCTGATTAGATTTCTGATGCATTAATCTCTCTCTACACACGACTGTACTGTCAATGTCAAATAATGCTGATACGCGCCTTTTCCCCGCTATTTTATGCTCTTGTCAAAACGGTGATTAATTGTCATTGTATAACTTTATGTTGGAGATCAGTATTATTCGATTCTGTTTGGGAACACAGACGGACCTCCGTGTATTTAAAAAGTAGGACGTGAAATCCCCTACAGTAGATCTGCATGAGAAAGCTAATATGTAATCTTTTAGCACAAATGAAAAAGTGTTAGTTTAAAAAAAAAAAATCATTATTGGACTTGTGATGGTAACACTGTGATTTTTAGCCTCTGAATGGCAAAACTAATGTTGATGTGATCTCAATATTGGTGCTATAGATGGTCCTGTCTCGCATTGTCAGTCGATCTATCTTGATGTATTGATGAAAATGGCTTTGGAGACCTCTCAGTTTGACAAATTTCGCCCCCTCCCCCTGTCAATACGTGATGATAGCTCCATCCTCATTCACCTGTCATGTCCGGGGAGGGGGTAGGTCCTGTTACCTTTAAAACTGACAGCTTGTGTTCATTTTCCTCACTGCTTCAGGAGAATATCTGTCCCATATTGATGTTGTCACCGCAGCGAACGTTCACTCATCTGTTATTTTGGTCCATCGACTTCTCTCTCTCTCTCTCTCTCGCACCTGTAGCCATCATAATAATAGAGCATGTATATAAGCTATTGTCTGCGTGGGCTCCCGTCCTGCAGGTTTCAAAAGGACAAAAGAAGTCAGTTTATCATCATTTGAGAGTAAATTGGGTGAACCGGCTCTTGCCTTTTGTTGTTGGCCTTGCGGCAACTTTATTTAGATTCTAATAACCAATAAAAAGGATAGAACTAGGAACACCTGCAAGGCTAAACTGCAATGTTCGCAAGTTTCTTTTTTTTTTTGTTTGGTTTAACAAAGGAGATTAAATTTAAAAGCATTTACAAATAGAATGTGCTGAATAGTGTAAACTTAATGACCACCGCAAAGTAAGGTTTAAATCTCAGTTTACTTGTTAATCCGTTGACCTTTACCCTTTGATTTGTAAAAAGGAAATTGTGTGATACTAAAATTATACTCACTGCTTATGGAGTCACTTCAGTAGCAGCTGAAAGGCATTTGGCATATAGAGCTGTCAATCAAAAGGCTAATCAGCTCCTTACTGTGTGACATCTAGAAATACGCTGCAAAACATACCTTTTTTAAGGTGATATCAAAAAGCTACAAAATTGTCCAATCCCTAAATTTTAAAAAATTTTAAGGTGATATTAAAAAGCTACAAAATTGTCCAAACCCTAAATTTTAATTTTTTTTAAGGTTATATCAAAAAGCTACAAAATTGTCCAATCCTTAAATTTTAAACATTTTTAAGGGGATATCAAAAAGCTACAAAATTGTCCAATCCCTAAATTTTTAAATTTTTAAGGTGATATCAAAAAGCTACAAAATTTAACCATTTTTAAGGTGATATCAAAAAGCTACAAAATTGTCCAATCCCTAATTTTTTTAATTTTTAAGGTGATATCAAAAAGCTAAAAAAATTGTCCAATCCCTAAATTTTTTACCATTTTTAAGGTGATATCAAAAAGCTACAAAATTGTCCAAACTTATGAGCTATATGTCTAAAGCACAATGCATTCCTACATTAAAAAGCATTGAAATAAGTTATAAAATAGCCACATGAGGCAAGAGCTGGGTCTGTTTTGTGCAGTCATCAGCAGGTTAAGAGTCCATTATCTATCTATGCAGTGCGGTTCTACAAACGTTTGCAGGGTATTCACGTGATGCCAGCCTGATACCAAAACACATGCATGTCTCCGCCCTCATTCTCCGCTTTAGATTCCCATCGCTCGGCCATTTTCAAGTACAACCCCGTTCAGTCCATCGTCATTTTGCCATTTTGCTGTCGCTTCTTGTCTACTGGGGTAACTGCCTCCAAAAGCATTTCCTGTTTCCAATTCAGGTCCAAACTATGAGACGCTAATGAAGCTTTCTATCTAGAGCATTGTCAGGGACCACTGTGTGTTGAATTATGTTGAGTTTGTACACTTTGTTTGCAACCAATGTGTCAGAATTAAAATGTGTATACATATCCACATATACTCCGTGTACTGTATGTGTGTATGTATATGTGTACAAAGGCTACATAGACCCTTTTAGTGGTTTGTATTGTTTTAGGGTTCATTGTTCCAACACTGATTGAAGAAAAAACAATAACAGTGATAATAAACTAGCTCTAGTGAGAAACCTGCCTCTGTGTCTTCTTTTTGTCTGTTAAGTTTTGTGTGGTAAAAATCTAAAATTAAAGGTGCATTTCGTACATTTTTTTGCCATGTGCCCGTCTTCTTGGAAATGTTACCCCGACTGCTGCACATTTTGGCATTCAGCGTATTTAGCTGCAGGGGAAAACTGGTCTTCATAGTCGCATGTTGAAAAAATACTGTTAAAACTCCACACTGAGTACAAAGATTTAGAATAATCACAAAAACTACAGGGCAATGGGACAGGGATTAGGTGAAAACGGGTGATTTTTAAGTTAAGTGGTATTTCAAAGAAGGAATAAAGAGCCTCAATATGTTTTTAAAGTCCATACACTTCCATTAAAATCATTTGGATGATACAGTATCAGGTTTGCAAATACCACTTTCTATTGAACTGTAGGTAAAAAGTACCTGGTAACTTGAAAACTACCACTACACGACATCACAAGGTGGGACAGACCATATTTTCAAACTAAAAACCTGGGACATCCCTGATTTGGATGGTTAGTTAAAACAAATAGTTAAATGAGGACCATAATTAAGAAAAAATGTTTTGCACTTGGCACTAATGTGAGTAGCATAGTTACATTTTCTTTATATTTTGGTCTTTTTTAAGCAGCTTTTCTGTATTTTAAACAATGTAAGCCTCTTTTTACTGTTGGCAGGTATCAGATTGGTCAAAAATAGGGACAACTGGGACATTTCTTGAATAAAACTGGGACAAATCAGTGCTCAAAACTGGAACTGTCCCAGGTAAATAGGGATGTCTGGTCATCCTAGACGGAGTATTAGGTTTAAACCCACCTAAACATTCTAAAATACAAGAAGAAAGACAAGAGATTAATTAGTTTTATTCGCAAGGAGAACGAACAGAGAGAGTCACTTCAGGTACAAACTCTATCCGTCCTGAAGCCCAATGCCGCCTCCTCACTTTTATTCAGAAAGGTCCTAGTAACAATGGATGTTATTACTCTCAAAATTAGTGTTTTTGTATGATTAATGTCTGGCTGCTGTGTCTTTGTACATCATCTGCTCTCAGGCTGCCGTTTCTCTCTGGTCTGAGAGAAAACGTCACATTATCTTTGTTTTTTTTTCCCCAAAACAAGTAACGAAACCAGTGACGAAACCAGTGACGAAACCAGTGAAGAACAAACTGTATTGAGTATAGATCGGATAAAATACACAATTATTCTAACACGTAGCATTTTGAGCTTTGGAGATGGAAACAGACTAGAATAAACCAGTTTTAACATGTGTAAATGAAACTAAACTCTGGTAACAGCATTACAACCTGCACAAAGTTAATGTCAAAGAAGAACTCATGGAGGATTCAGGGATTTGTTCATCAACACCAAGTGAACCAAAAGGTGAACCATGAAGTCCCCGTGTACATTTGCTTGTGTACTGGTGTGTTCCCGCGGTCAGCACATTACATGGTGCCGCCGGTCAGACAAAGAGTATCGAGCTCAGGGCCCAGAGCTGCCGGCGCTCAATAAAACCCGGAGCTGGACTTCTAATCACTGCAACTCCCCGTGCGCCATTGAACTTCAAGACAAAGACGGAGCCAATACATGTCAGGCCCACACGCACCGTCTGTCTCCCACCGCTCTGTTAAAGACTGTTTCAGCCTAATGCAGCAGTCGAATTTTTACTTCATTTTGTCGATAAAAGTCTAGTTTTAGGAACTCAACCAACACTTTTCACTTACACCTGCTTATCCATGGTTTACTCACAGATTTCAGCTTCCTGTTGCAACATTTTGAAAACTTTTTCTCCTAAAAAAGACAGAATTATTTAGTTTAAACTGTTAATTGGTTTGGCAACGTTCCTATTTTTTTTAATCATTTAAAACCCGTGTATAGCATAAAGTGGTCCAATGTCTGGGGAGAGGTAAAGGCTGTGATAGTCAAAGTTTCCAAAAAAGTCCAAAATTTGACAAAACAGACCTGTCATCAAATTTATAAGTGGTGAAGTTAATATAGGCAATAAACTATAATACTGCAACGAATTTATGTCACTGACACACAACCAAAAAAGCAGTTTTAAACCTTAAAAACTATTATAAATGTACAAAATTGTTCAAGAACATGAACTACATAAATAAACAGCAGAATGGAACACTTAAGTACTTAGCATAAGTTACAAGTTATCAGCAGAATGGAACACTTAAGTACTTAGCATAAGTTACAGAAGTTATGTATTCAACATTTTTTCAATCGCGTGGCCCCAAAACATAACCAAAAAATATTCCAATAGTGCAAAAATCTACACACAATAAATGTTGACAACCAAAAAAAAATTGTTCCAGCTTTAATATATATTGAACAATAAGTCGATATACTAATGACCGGCCTATATAAGCAATACTCTTCATTAATATTTGTACTAACAGTAAAGGAAAAAAGAAAAAAACATTCGGAATGCAAACAATTCAAGACCTAATACAGTGAATGTAGTTTAGAGTAATCCCACTAATTGCAAATCTAGTTAATTAAGTTACATATTCTGTAAACAACACATTTTCATCCACCGAAACCAAATGAACCAGAGCATAAGAGAATAGTTATCAACCACATTTTTGTCTACGTTGGTTCAATTTTAAACATTAAAAGTCAATGAATCACATTCACAGTCTTACACCTATGATTCTATAACAATACCAGCTATAGCTAATGTCCCAGTGTCTTATGAGTAAAGACCTAAAGCCCAAATTACCCAAGACTCCTCAAAAAGAAAATGTAAAACACAAATAGCACCATTAAACAGAAATGACATGACTGTATAAAACTCTCAGGAGCAGCAGATCTGTGCGTTTAAACCTGTTAAAGGGTTCAAAAATAACTGGATAATGTGTGAAAAGCAACATCTGTAGGAGGTGGCACTTCTTACAGGTGTTTCAGATCAATTGTTCTGTTAGCGCCTCACGCCTCTGGCACATGAATGACTAAGTGGAGATTATAGAGAATTGTATATACAGTGTGTAATTGTATAGTAACATTGGTCTATATAGTCACATCTGGTCAAGCAGCTGACATCTTAGGAAATGTGTTAGGTACAACTGAACATCCAACAATTAGTGATGCCGGTTTTATGAATCGATACCAACTCCTGATATCAAAATAAAATAAGACAGAATGGATCCACATGGGTTATGTACATGTATATTATTTTTGTCACAGGTATCAACAGAACTTTCTGGGCCAGTTATGACCAGTAAATATTCTTATCACATCTTTTATACTCTATGTCCATCCACAATATTGACTGAACCAATATCCAATTCAGCTGATTTTTCAGAATCAGCCCTGATATTCAAAACCAGTGTTATATCTGTGCATCCTAGAACAATAACCTAAAATTTTTTACACTCACTGACTCTGTTCACCTGGTGATGATAAGTTACTTCAGTGGCCACGGCTGCAGTGGGGTCGTCAGAGAGCAAGTCTGCTAAATTCAATTCAATTCAATTTACTTT
>JACN01002307.1:0-14780 GCA_000787155.1 Scartelaos histophorus | reverse complement strand
AAAAAAAAACTATCTTGCAACACTCAACGTGTCCTCGTTAAAACATACCTGGAGTTGCGTTTTGTTTCATTCACACGTTTAACACACAAATGTAGCTGCTTGTAGTAGAGAAATCAATAATTTGCATCTAGCCTGCAAGCTTCATTGACATATGACACCTCTGACAACAAGAGTGCAATTCACCAACCTAAATGGACTGAAACATTACTTAATTGTTGATATCTGGTCCTCTGCCACTGTATTGTGCCCATGTCATTCTTGCAGGACACGTGGGAGGACTAGGGGCCAACTCTGGTTAATGTTTTATTCACTCTTTTCACCGATGTGTAACTAATGCTGGCAGTAGAGGGAGCAGGGTATCACCGTTGACCCCCCTCCTCCCTCACCACAATGACCCACACACAACCCACCCACACACACCCACACACAGACGCGAGCTCTGGCCACCACGCTGCTGGGGACCTATTGATTTATGTCCTGACAAGGTGTGCAGGTCTGCTTCATCTGCATGCCCATTTGCTCCTTATGAGACTGTGAATTAGATGTAAGTAGTTTTGCGCCTGTGCTGAGACAAAGGACACCAAATGGAGATGTAGAGCAGCCAACAGGAGTAGAGGAAAGGTGACAAATTAGCACTAGCAAGCCCCAGTGGTGTTTACATGTGTTTGCAGGTGGGCTCCCGGATTTCACACTTTGGGGTCAGACTATGAGAACTTCAACGCCTGGTCTTCAAAATTTAAAGACCCTATATTGCAGGAAATTGACGCTTGTGAGCTTTAAGGTATGTTATAATGCTGATACCTCCTCAAAAACATACCTGGAGTATTGTTTCATTCACATATATTTGAGTAATCCTGGTTTATTAGTCTCTCAAAATGCTCTGTTGTACCTTGTAATGTCATGAAGCGATAGTTTTCAAGTTTAACAGGGTTGAAATTATCCATGAGTCTATTGAATATATAGAATTTGATAGAAGAAATCAGCCTAAATTTGCAGGATTTGTGTGTTAAACGTGTGAATGAAACAAAACGCAACTCCAGGTATGTTTTAATGAGGACACATTACAACATAAATCAGAAAATAGCAAATTGTTTTCATTAAGTTTGCAAATTATGCAAATATGTTACAATCCTGGGGGCATTTCAGGTCGTGAAGGTAAAAAATGATGAATCAAAAGTAAATCGAAAGCGCATGGATTTGTTTGTCCAGAGCGTTTTAGGGGTCAATGGTTAAAAAGGTCAGACGCTAAAAAGTCAATAGTAGGTTTATGGATTTGCCGTTGCTGATTGAACTTCCAATGTTAATTAGAATTCATAATAGCGAGCTAAAAATAGAGTGAATGATTTTGAGGAATTTGTTAGAGCTTTCAGTTTGTAGTATTCTGGGGAAAAAACAATATTTAACTTTTTATGACTGACTCAAACTTTCAGCAGCCACCTGCCGCACTCTGTTCTCCTGTAACATAGCTTGCAGCCAACATAGTTAAAAAATAACATTCCCAGTGTTTATGCCTAAACTCAACCATTAGCAAAGGATCTGCTCAGGCCACTGGCAAGGAAGTCTGGAAGCAAAACAACTTTTCAACTGGAACATCCAAAAATACCAGCACTTCCCATTTATACTTAGTGTTGAAATATATCCCGTAAAAATCAAGCCTTGACCCGTGGGAGGCTTGCAGGTGGTCCGGGCAAGCAGGTGGGGTCAGTAATGCCGCAGACAGGGTTAATTCTGACCTGGTTAGTCATCAGCCCTGACCCTGAAACAGCCCAAGTGGGTAGAATACAAATGAATCCCCCAAGGCTTCGACACAGTAAATCTGAGTCTGTGTTTATGGCATTCAAACCACACAGTACAAGGCCGCGGGGATGGGCTGAGTGACCCTGAGCTGTGACTTTAACAGTAAACGGGCAAACTGGTAGTAGGCATATAGCAAAAAAAAAACATTAAAAAAAATGAAGGTGCACAATGTAACACGGTATGACATTAAACAGCTCTGCATTACATTTATTCAATTATAGGTGGTTTTGTAGTTCAAGGATACTTAGAAAAATATTCTGACTGAGCAAAGTTGTCTTCTCCACAGATCTGACTTCTAATCTCCATGTGAAGGTTTAATAACATTCCAAATAAATATAGAATAAAGCAATAACATGTCCATGGAGAAAAGCATTTGATGGACCATCAGTCAGAGAAGTTACGCAATGCACCTTTAAGCGTCCAGTTTGTCAGATATTTTTTCTATGGAGATGTTATTGCCTGGTCTGGAATGTTTCACAGCAGGGCATTAAACTTTTCTGTCGTCATGGAGACCAAACCAGACCAAGTTGCAGTTATAAAAGCTATAAAATCACCTGTACTTTAATAAATCTAAGATAGAGCTGTTATACTGCGGAACATTGCAGGCAGAGCAATGACATCCAGGCAACGAAGAAGGTAATGGACCTCAAACCAAAAAGTTACATAGTGTGCCTTTAAACAATGCATACTTTCAACCATTGCGGTTTGACACAATAGTCGAATTTCATCCTCCAAAGTCTAAACTTTGCTCCAAACCTCATGCTTTTACTGACAGAGAATTGGCCGTAGTCCTCTCGATTCAAAAGATTAGAAATGAATGAATCTTGATCTCTATTAAGATTCTATTCATCACCCAGGCCTAACTGTAGTAAAAACATAAAATAGGATACTCTGAGTGAGTGTTGCCAAGCAGATAAATCCAAGCAGAAAAACCTCCGTCAGGGTCTCATTCATTACTAATAAGTGTTGAGACCCAAAACATCCATGCTGCTCTATTTTAGTCGTAATGAACAGGTGAGGAATTACTTAGACAGCCCCAGATGGAAATTGATTTTTTTTAAGTGTTGTCTCATTATCCCAAGCGAGCCACTTTATCCAGCACTACAGAAAGCCAACACCATACGATGCAGCTTGTATAACGCCAAGGTCAACTGGGCGTTACTGGTCCGAACACAAGTTGGTGGACATGGTTGAATTTGTATGGATTATCCCAAAGCAAGGCCATTCGTGAGGGACTAATTAGAGAGGACCAAGCGGGCTCCAGTATCAGTTAAAGCCAAGATTCATAAATAAGTAAGTGCGAGGGGCAGCTTGGGCGCTTAATTAACAAAGCGTGAAAAAAGGGCGTGAATCTCCAGAGACATAGCCCGGTCCGAGTCCAAGGGATGGGCCCTCCGTTAGCGACCCCGTCCATCTCGGCGGCATTGATTGATGGCCGGCCAAATTGATTCTCCAATCATCACCGGCCCTTTTAGTTTGGGCATCCCGGGAGGTTTACGGAGGCCAAATGTGGAGCAGGAGGCATGGCTCTAGCTTCCCCTTCCTGACATTAGCGCTATAAACATTGAGCCCCCCACACGGCCCCTCCATGTTGCGACTGCATGCGCTCCCATCTGGCCCGAGGTTACCTGACACCACTGTGCGTTCTGTGCTCACACTTTGGTGTATCTGCCAATTGTTTTCACACTCTGAGGTGGTGTGTCTCAGATATTTTAAACCTCGACACCTCAAGTTTCTCTCACTTAGGATCCCACTGTTATCCAAGGCAGGAGATAGGGTTGCAGACTCCTACTTGGCTTTGATCTCTTGAAAAAAAACAAAAAACGGCATATTTTTGACAAAGAACACTGCGGCTGAAGCCAACTAAAGAAATTCTTGGTTGACTCAAGACACGACTGGTGCATCAATTAACCAAGGAAAAATCAAGCTCTAAAAATGATCTCATGCAAAAACTACTAAATCTATGGCCAGTATATGCAAACATGTCCATGCTAACTCACTGAAATGATTCTCCTTTCAGCTATAATGGTTCATATAAGTCCTTCTATTAAAAAAAATAAGAGATGAGCAATAATTTGGTCAGTGAAGACAAGGCAAACTCTCAGAATGATCTCAATCTTATGAAAAAAACTTGCATGTGTAGTAAATGTAAACAGCATCATAAGTGAAAAGGCAGCTTAAACTGTTCAGTGACTCCCAAACCTCCTGCTAACTCACTCAGAGTATTCTCCTTTCAGCTATAATGGACCATATAAATCCTTTTAATAAAATAATGACTTGACTAATAATTTGGTCATCGAAGACTCCATTGACTGATAATGCGTCTAGACCGACCGCTAAAGGACTACAGCCGTACATAACCCCGCTTTTGTTTTTTTTCCGTTTTTTTTTTACCCAAAAAATCCACATTGGCTGGTGTTTAACATGGAAAGACATCTTAATCAGAGGAAATTATGCTCTGTTTTCCTGGCATGCTTCTGTGAGAAACATTACACTCCGGAGAGTCATTGTGACAGTCAAGGCCTTATCAAGCACTAGGCAACAACAAAGGCCCTCAGCGGTAAATAGCATCTGTCTCCTGGCTTTTTTATTGTGGCTGTTGAGGTTTTCCTATCAAAAGGGCTCACGATAACAAGGACGGGATAAGAATACTTCAATTTGTGTAATCGCGCGAAACTGGGGGTTACAGGAGGAGGGAGCCGGAGTGCAGAATGCTAAACAAAATACACTACATGATGAAACGCCAGCAGTTAGGAGATGTGACTGGAAAGATTATAGGTGGAACAGACGAGGCCAAGGAGACTCCTGGGGCGGGGAAGAAGACTGAGTAAACAGCATATAAATGGTTTCTTTCTTTGCTAACCTATTATTTTAAATAGTGGTTTTGTATGAAAGTTCGACTGCCTGCCAACCCAGAAATCCCACCAATATTGTTATGAGTCCACGCGCCCGCTAAACTTCTAAACTTGACCCATCAGAAGTTTTGTCACGTCTCTGCCAATTGTAGTTAACTCAACCTTGTCGCTGTATATGCTTCATTCCAAAACGTGTCAACCAAAATCCACAGAACTTGCATTTCTTCCTCAGTAGCGCAAAATCATGCAAGTTTACAACACTGAAAAACTGATACCTTCTTTGACTTTGACGCAGTAGGTATTGGAACAAGATTTGTAGTTCCAATACCTCGTAGTTCCCTCAACCTCGTGGCTGTATATGCTTCATTTCAAAACGTGTCCACCAAAATACACAGAACTTGCATTTCTTCCTCAGTAGCGCAGAATCATGCAAGTTTACAACACTGAAAAACTGATACCTTCTTTGACTTTGACGCAGTAGGTTTTGGAACGAGATTTGGACGCGTAAAGCACACAGCTCACCTAGAGCCAAAATGCAGAGGGTGAAACCGTGGAGTCGGTTGATACATCATGCAAAGATGCGCATTTCCTCGTTTCCGCTTGGCTGAAATCCACCAATCAGACTCATCTCATGCCCCGAACTTATCGCACCGACCCATTCATCCTAAAAGGGTCAAATCAAGGTCAGGTCCCATGCGCACGAATCCGACAGAAGACATCTTTCCTTCTTGATCTATTTTTTAATCCCTTCTTTTACTCTTTCATTTCGGTCCGCACATACACGCCGCCGCTCGCGATATTTCTTTCAGACCAACCTAGATAAGAAACGTCTTTGAACTGGCTGTTTCGGGACCCTTCTCTCTTCCCTGTAAGCCCCCCTGCTGCTCTGCCGGGACACAGTCTGATCGATTGGCCCTGACAGCAGCCAACTGAATGGAACCAGCCTGATTGATTCATTAGCAGAGCGGCGTTAGAACTTAAAGAGTGGCTATTTTGTATGGGAAAGAGGTAACGTGTGTGTGTGTGTGTGCGGCATAGCGGCTAGCGTGTGTGTGTGTTGGAGAGGAGTTGAAAGGTCAAACTGGAATTTCCATAGGGCGTTGCAGGGGAAGCGGGGGGCTGTTTATAGGCTGACTTGGCGCAGAGGGAGGGGGTCAGCTGCGTATATTGTCCAAGACTTTTTATCCGACGAGGTGCAATTAGTCTTTCATAGTCTTTTTTGTCAAGCTCTTGTTAAATCGCGGCTAACAATTACCATCTCGCTCGCGTAGATGTAGGATAAGAGCTTTTAGCATGCTTCATAGAGTGGAGCCATTTAAGGATTTGGCTATCGAGGAAATCTGAGGCAATATATAAATCTTGGCTATAGATAAGGACGGTAATTTGGGTTGGGAACATCTCTCAAACCATGCAATAATTGGTGCATTATCTTGCGCACAAACTAAATGGAAGATATTTTGTCAGGCTCAAATTGGAAAACGGTATGGCGGGACTGAAGCTATTGGCCGGTAATTGATTCTAAACAAAAACAAAAACTAGATTTCTTTTTTTAATGGCTTATCGTTTTATATGCTATAGCACCGGATGTCTAAGAGGGTTTAAAACAATCTTACTCTTTAAATTGAGAGTTTATGGCGACATTTCTCTACTTTTGTGATTAATTCTTCACTTGTTGAGAATTTTGAGAGTAGTTGCAGGAACTTAAAGGACCAATATTACGCAAAATTGACTTAACTCTTCAAAAAAAAACCCGGAGTGTTGTGTTCTGTTTCACTTAACTCATCAAAAACATACCCGGAGTTGTGTTCTGTTTCATTCACACGCTTGAATAATCTTTAATTATTAGTCTGTCTACATCCCCAAAGCTACAAATGCTCTGTTCCACCTTGTGATTTCATGAAGCAACCTTAAGCTTTTGTTTAGTAGGGGTTAAATTATCCAAATGATTCTAGTGAAGCTGTATGGAATTTAAAAACACAATGGAGCACTTCCTGTATTACCACATGATATTACAAGGTGGAACAAAGTGTTTTCTGAGAGAACTAAGTCTAAATATGCAGCATTTGTGAGTTAAACATGTGAGAATGTTTAAAACTTGAGGTATTTAACACAACTCTTAAAAAATAGAGCAGATCAAAAAATAGGACCTTTAAGTTAAACTCCAGGCATTCCACGTAGCACCTCCCATTCGCAAATATTTTCAATGCATGGTCGTAACCTCTTGTGAAACGGCCACACATGCTCTTCTTCACACCTCTCCAAAGTTTTCCAGAGGCACAGGTGTCTCATGGGCCATAAATACCAGTCTGCACCTTCACATTTGGTCTTCTCGCTGGCTGGCTTCCTTCCTTATGGCGTATTATTATCCTCTAAATATTGCACTCAATTAGACATTAAAGTCACGACAATGTCATTTTAGCTCAGACTTTTAAACAAGAGCTCCCACACAGCTGGTGGTATCTCCCGGAGGCTGTCGCATCCAACCGTGGGGAATGTGTAAATATCAGGACAAAAGGTCATGTGTGATTGGTTGTGCTGCCACTGAAAATGCTATGATGGATTCACTCTCCTAACTGGTTCAAAGTAACAAAGGAACACAGAAATTTATTTTAAAAGCGTAGAAAATATATATGTTTAAGTTTGGCGCCAATTTGGGAGAAAAATGGCTGAATGAAACCAAGTCACAGATGCAAAATTTCAGGAATAAACAGCAAAATTGTGTTTAAACATTGATCTCATTCACGCCAAGTGTTACCAGTCAGAATAAAGTGGGTTTTATGCAACGATGTTTGTACAAGGACATTTTTCAGATATTTTGTAATGAAAAAATGGCGACTATGGCACTAATCTCTGAGCACATAATCTAAAATTCATTATTTGGACACTGTGACATAACGAAACGTGCTATAAGAACCGGTAATACAGTCAAACTCTGCACAAAAACCTTCTTCCCACTTCCCCCTTTTGGCCCCCTGTATTTTCTCCTTTAACAAGACCCACTAAGTGCTCCAAACCAGGTGATACCACTGTTCTCTCCCCTCCAGGCGCTCGGTTTTACACCAGCATCCAATCACAAGGCGGTTGTAACTCGCTAGCTCCACGAAGACAAAAAAGAAAAAAATCAAAGCGCTCCATTAGCCCCATCAGCTCAAGGCGTGTTACAACAATCTGTAACTTATAAAGACGAGGGCGGAGGGACCAAATTGATCTCGTCCCTTACAAATTCCACAGCTCCAAAACGTTTCTGCGTCACGAGATGTACACGACCGTTACAGACCTATTCGATTTCCAAGATTTCACTGTCGGTATAAAAAGTTGTCAATCCTAACCGCGACTGGCAGTGTTTTGGTGAAGCTGTTTAGGTGTTTACGCATTTCAATGAGCCACGGAGAGTCAAACAGTTGGACTCTTTAAATATACACATGCCCAAATTGGTTATTTTTATTTGCTGCGGGAATAGTTTGATCCCCGGAGTTTTATTGTGTTAGAAAAACTATTGTTAAGAAGCGGAAATGGCTGGCCTTTGGAGTGAAACTATGCGAGGACATGTCAGAATGCATTAAAAGAATAATAGCTGCTTAATAGCTGCGCCCAGTAGATTAATTTTGCATTGCTACGTTCGTTTTAGACTTAATTTGGGTTGTTAATAAATATGGCTCAGTTAAACAGTCAAAAAAGTATCATTGGAAGTATCTTATTTAACTCCTATAGATCAAATGAAATAAATAAGCCTATATTGTGCGCTTAATGGGAAAAAGATCTACAGCAGATGACCCCACTGTACTGGAGACGTACACCCCGCTCTCTCATGCTCTTTCTGGCTGGTTGGGTTCGCACAGCGGCAGCATGTGTGCAGCAGGGGGCAGGCCTAGACACATCGGATCTCTCCCTCCGTCCCTCCCTCTCTCTCCTTCTCCTTCTCCCCTGTTCCTTCCACTCCACGGCGAGACCCATGAGTTGCCATCTCACGAGACGCCCGAGTCAGACGCCGCCGAGCTGACCTGCTCACAGGCACCATGTGTACGGAAAACATGTCACGCACACACACCGAACGCACTGACTCCTCCAAATGACGGGACTTATTCTGCACGTAACACACTGGATTTTCATAAAAGTTAATAAAACATGCAGGAACGTATTTGTGATTTCATTCTTGATTCTTAAATATGCCATAAATATGTCATAAATATGTCAAAATCCCTCTCTGTTCTGTGTAAGTACTCACATTCAGTCAATGCACTTGCAGATTTTTGAAAATGAATTATAATGTTAGCTCAATCTATTTTAGCAAACTATAGTAACTGATATAATTATATTTCCTTATAGCAAACTCAGTTTAATTCAAAATTTCAAGGTGCTAAAGGCTGCAGTTAGTTTTGCATGTGTTTTTGCATGCGTTTTATGAGTGTATAGTTTCGTTTGTATTCATACTGCCTGCAAATCAAGGACGACATACTTTGATAGTACTTTTCAACCTGGATTTCAAAAATACTGTATACAACAACTGATTTTTCGCTATTCGTAAATCTTAGCTGCTTGCTTCTGTGCGCGCCGGTCTAGTGGAACATGGCTGCTGCTTGCTGTCATGTGAAATTCCAGCTCAGTGAATATTTCTGTGCCACCGTTTGGGCCATAAACCAAGCGTAGGTGCTGGAGAGGTGTCTCGCAGGCATGTCTGTGAAGTCACTCACCGCTCCCCCGTTCTGTTCTGGGTCTGCCCTTATATTTCAGAGTTAATGCCATAACGCTGCTTTCCCCACATTTCATCTCACCAGGCACTCAACATGTCGTCATCTGCTGCCCCGTGTCCTCAGCCTATAAGAAGTTACTGTGCATCTGTTCAAAATGGCTGTCTATAGGGCCGAGGACTGTGGCCTACATTTTAGGTCAACCATCTGCCACCACTGAAAAATAGTACTGAGAAAGAATAAAGAAAGAATATATTTGATCTTATGTTAAAAGATACTGTGAGACATCATTTTTCACTGTGCATATATTACTTTTTATATTATATTAATTATTAACTGTAATTACTTTTTTTTTGTAAGTGAAGCAAATACGTGTCCATAAATTATTCTAAATTAAATACTTTTTTTTAAGTTCCTCAGTTTGTTATAATATTTTACTTCATAAAATTACACGTCAGCTGGACTTTAAAAAAATATTGCATATATAAGATTTACTTTTTGTTACGTTTTTGTTAGATTTTTGAGATTTATACCCATTAACACACAATAATACAAAAATATTTAAGATGCGTCAGTACCGAATAACACTGTTCAGATTTTCATTCATTAAAACAAAACAATTGAAATGGTTTCAAAACACAAAGTAATTAGTCTGAATACGCCAGCGTGTTTTTGACGACCTCAGCGAGTTCCATTTGTACCATGACTTTGCTTTTCTATTGCAAATTGAGCGTCTCTTTAGCGCAGTTTCCCCCTCTCAATGCTGAGTGTAATTGCCACCGTAGGATCGCTAATGGCGTCTTTTGTCACCGCAATTGTGACCTTAAGTACATTTGCCCAGTGATTTGCCTGCGAATTTATGCAGAGGAGCTCCCGGAGTTAACTTTACGCACGGTTATGTGAGGGCGGCATTGTGAGCGACTGAGAGGGGCTCGGGCCACACAAGCTGCTGCTGCTGCGCTCATAAATAACGCCTGGCACATGAAGGCCTGCTGCCCCGACCGAGCGGACACATGGCCCGGCGACGAGTAATAGGAATTCAGCTCGACTGAACCTACTACAGCAGCGTACGGGCTGCAGGGCTGCATTTTACTCACTTCATGTTGGTTAATAGATGACAATTACACTAAATAGCCATTTTATTCCTGGATAAGATTATTTAACATTCTGTGTGATTTTACAGGGTTGCTGTGCCGTACCAAACAAAACACGATCACACGGACACACATTAGGCAGTAGGTTGTATCATCATCCTCACTGCAGCTCATACAAAGGCTGGTTAGGTTTAATGAGCAAGTTCCCATCAAAACGCGAGGCGCAGGAAAACTCCTATGGAGGTGTGATCTCACCCACATAAAACACATAAATATGCCAACTATTCCACACTCTCCACATGTAGAAAGGAGAAAGGGCACAGCACTCAAGAGGATCCTTTGCCTATAGGCACAAAACCTATTCTAGAGGGAATAGTGAATAAAGCGTAAACACACTTAATTATGCAAATCAATAATATCTCAGTCTTTTATACTATACAGTGTCACAGTGTAATGGCCTCTGTGTTTATCATAATAGATTATTGGCAGTGGTAGTTTCATCTTTGCGTCACGCAAAGTCGCCCTTTTATGCGCCACTGTCACCGGCTCAATTTGACTTGAACCACCGAGACCAGCTGAAGTTCACTGGCTCAATATACGAACTTAAGGAATTTATTCACTCTATACATTAGTGTTGGTCAAATTGGGCATAACTGAAAGAAAATTGTATTTTTCATAATTTACTATTCACTACGTAGGTAAAAAAAAGTATGTCATACAAATAATTTAATATCTAGTTCATACCTCACGAAAACCTAAAACAGCTGATAAACAGTTTATACACGGTACACGACGTGCGGGGCGTCCATGCACAGTTAAAGGGGCGCGTAATGGTGCTCTTATAAATAAAATATTAGGTAAAGGCAGACACCGTCACGTGGTACAGCATTATAGAAGTTTGTAAAACACAAATCACGTGAACAAAAAAAGAAAAGAAAGAAAACCAACAACAGATTAAACTAAACTAAACTTTGTGAGAAGTTCTGGGCCATTGTCAGCGGGGTGAGGGATGCACGGACAGACACCACGGACATTACACAAAACTACTTAACTATGTTCACTGGAAAAATGCGAACATACAAAAGTTCCAAACTTTCAATAAACGAAACAAAAGTCCATACAACTTTTTCAGACTGCTGAAAACTGGGATTTTTTGGGGCAGACGAACAGCACAGGACAGAGCGCACACGTCACACGCAACACTCAGAACGGGCTATTGCCTCTTCACTGGGCCTGTCTCCACGCATCACATTTACGCACAGGGACCCTCCATTTGGCCAGGTTTAGTGGCTGTTTCCCGGATGGGGTGCGCTGACCTTTGGAAGTAATGTGAGAGAAACAGATTTTCTAGAAACCAAAACCTGATGGAAAAAATGGAGAATCCAACACACAACTGGCCACTAAAATATGCATTTTCTAATTTGACACAACTTGTTATACAACTGTGTAGTTTGTTTTATATGGTTCTGGAGTCATCAAAAAAGCACATTGGTCAAGTTTTAATAGTTCACTTTGTTATCTGAAGAGAAGAACAAAGCAGCCGTGTGATTAGATAAGGGCAAGATTATTTTAACTTCCACCGTGAGTGTGTGTTTTGACGCCCCAGAGCGCACAGGGAAGCGACAGTGCGGTTCGACTGAAAAACACTTAAAACCAAAATGTTGATTCAGGACCTCACGACGCCCCTATAGCCCCTGTGTCCCCAAGGAAAGGCGCAAAACTACAAACTTCATGTCAAGTCAACTCACTGAAAGCTGCTACGTAGATCTGTGTTAAGAAGAAGGAAATAAAAATAATAAATGACAACAGTCCCGTCTGTCTTTGAATAATATCCTAAAGGCCTGGCTGAGAAGTTAGACCTGACCCACTGTCTTACATTACGTTATCTCACTTGAAAGTTTCCCAGCCTCAAAATTGCGTTATCTGTGAGAGACAGAGATTCCAAACGACAATATGCACAACTCGCTCCGGGAAAAGGCTCGATGAAATAATTCTGGGCCAAAGGCACATTGTCCCAGTTTTCCTTTGGCATCACCACGTTAGACTCTACTCCACAGTAGACACAATGTAAGATCTATTCACTCGCCCCTAAAGAATAAGATATATTTAAGACAAATGTGATGTTGGATAAGAAATATTGGTCCTACTGTAGGCCAACATGTTAGAGTCAGACGGCTTCAAAAGCAACGGAGGCTCAGCCACTTGTGCGTAAAAGTAGATTTTATGTAAATCCGTAGCAACAATCTACATCACCTCACTGTTTAAAATACAGCTTTTAGTTTACATTTTGCAAACACGATTCCTCGTCTTTTTAAAAATACTAAACTAATGTTTATGTGACTCGTTCAACTGTCAGCAGAACATGACCAAAGGCCACGAAGTCGCGTGAGACTAAAATACACGAGGCCGAGCTGCTGTAGGGGCTCTGGGGTCGGGACTCCCCGATGAGTCCGGCACGGAGTTCCACTAATTTCCTCCTGAGTGTCAGAAATAAAGACAATCCACAAGTACCTTCCATTGAAATGTACGAGTTCTGTTAACGCGCACACCGAAGGCTACACTTGGGTGTATTGAGACTGACACAGAGCGCATCGTGGAAAAACTCTCTTAAAACCAGAACTATTTCCTTTACTAGTAGAAACCAAAAAAGAAAGAAAAAAAAAACTACCACTAATAATACTAGTGTATAGAAGCGTACCTCAACTGATTAACTGTTAAAGTGTTTAGTACGACAGTGCGTATTTAGGCAGCGCCTCACCCTCCACGAAGCACTCGCCTGTGTAGGATACTGGGCTTTCAAATGTTGCATAGAGATACTGTAAAATACTATCTTACCTTCTACAGCGGACACCGCGGGCAGCAGGAAGCTGCATAAAAGCAGAAAGTAATCCATTGTCATAAAGCGAGCCGCTCGGACATGTAAATAGAGCCAGCACATAAGAGCAGGGAATACAATCCTCAGGCTGATCCGTCTCCACAAACAGCGCACAAGTGCTGCCCGAGTCCCGCTGGTGTGTCCCACCGCTGTGTCAGTCTCCCAGCTCCAGCCCCATTCACCTCGCTCTGAGTGTCCCAGGTGAAAATAAAACCCGACAGCGTGAAAAGAAGCTGCCTCTGTGCCTTTTCACTGCGCTCCAATGTGTCACTTTAAAAGCGCACACTGTACGGGGCGTATGGAGGCCCCCAGTCCCGTTCACGCAGCCGTAGTCCAGGTTGTGGTAACCATCAAGGAGAATATTCCCACTCGTGTCTCCGTAAGAAGGATCCTTCAGAGTTTGTGGTCAGAGCGCACGCACAAACGCTCGCGTATGGATAAGGCAGAGCATGTTGTAGTCCGTAGAGCAAGTTATTCCAGTGAAGCAACACTCGAGCCAAGCACGGTTCAGACACTATGTAGCTTTAAGTGTGGAAAGGTGTAATTCCCTGAGCGAATGAGTCCTTAGAGTGAGTCTTCTGTTGCTGCTGTGGAAAGCGTCCGCTTCGCTCGGCGTGGTGCGTTGGAATGAAGCACACGGCGGCGCACGGAGGAGCGAGGAAAGGAGAGAGAGAGAGAGCGCGCACGGCCGGGAGGAGGGGTTATCTGGGAGCAGCTGCTATGCAAAACATGTCCACCTTGACTGTCATTTACACACACGTTCATGATTAAAATAAAGCATACTCATTTATCACAAGACGTGAATAAAACCATGTAGGCACATTTGACGGTGTCATTTGCATTCACCTCTTGAAATGAACTGCATTTTGTCAGAGCTACAAGGGGCACAACAACAAGTCAAAGTCCTGATGTATGTAAAGTTGTTTTTATGTCACACTACCTGCTGAAAGAACTATAGACTGTATATGATGCATTCACCGTCAATGTTTTTCTTAATTTCATTCCTCGCAGTTTTGCAGTTTACAGTTTGAGCTCGGAGTGCGAGCGCAGTGATGGACACACAGCGCCTCCTTGCGGATCAATTCTAATCCAAAGCGTATGGTAGCAGGTTAGTTTATTTATTTTATTTTTTTAAACTACCTTTTCAGTGTTCCTCATGGATCATTTAGTGCGTTATCTTCCCTGAGTTTGTTGCTGCACTGTCGGTTTTATGCAAGCGCATGCCCAATGCAATGATTGATTAAAAGGGAATTAATGAAGTGGATTTTTATTTGTTACAAATATCCCGTCACCCGCTGTACATGGGGCGATTTTTCCTGACCTGGAGCGCAAACTAAAATGTGAAGTGTAACTTTTATGGCCATTAACTGCCCGTGGCCATTTCCTCTTAAATTATTACGGACGTGTTTAATCTATCACGACATCATCCTTATTGCTTTGTTGGCAATAATACTAATACTAATACTAATAC
>JACN01051820.1:0-14114 GCA_000787155.1 Scartelaos histophorus | reverse complement strand
ACACCTGATAGGTGAGGGCGTGGTCTCCTCACAGAGGGGGTAATAACGTTATAAAATTTACTTGACATCTATAAAATTGTACATGAAATGCACATCCAACTGTATATTTGAACAATAGAAATGTCTAATAGTTGTGCATATGCTATGGAAACTTTTAATCTGTCCAAGCTGAACCCAACATTAGACAGCAATGTACCGTATTTTTTGGGCTATAAAGCGCACATTATAAGGCGCAGTATCAAATAATAGGTCAATTGCTGTCATTGTCCACACATAAGGCGCATTGGATTATAAGGCACAATAAGCAAACGAGTTATAACGAGTTTTAGTGCACACGCTTTGCGTTAAGGCGTGCGCACGAGTTATTAAAAGTGAGGGAACGTCTTAAAACGCGTTTTATACCCAGCGCGTGGGAGCACGTTAGAATACATTCCCTCACTTTCCAACAGGGAATGACATGCGCAATACAAATTTGCATGAATCATGCAGAAGGAAGGAGCACATCCGTCACGGATTTTTGGGGCTCCAACATGTAGAATTTCAGTTCAAGAACCAGAACCAAGATGCATTTGGAGAATGATGTCCTTTTTTCCAACACAATGCCAATGTTGACGATAGTGGGCTGCTAAAGCAGGTCCAGTGTAGTCTTCCAGGACAGCAAGAATGCCCACCTTCTCACCTTTGGTGGACCTCTCAACTGGATCTGTATCCTGTTAAAACAAAAGGATTATGATATAGAGATAGGCAGGGAGATAGAGATAAGCAGGAAGCTAGACCTACCTATACTTACCCATCTATCTATCTACCTACCCAAATATATTTTAAATGAATTTAGGCTCACCAGGCAGGTCAAAAACAGTTTGCTCTCAGTGTCCCAAACAAATATAATCCCTGTAATCCCTGAAGACAAATGGTTTGCCATTGCTGGACTACATTTGACATAAATAAATGAGACTGAGTCAGGACCAATTCTCAGTCTAACTCTTACAATAAATTATTTTATCTTAAGAAGCAGGGCCACAACTCCTGTCACTGCTATTCCTATAATGCAAACAATTAGATTTTTTTTTTTCCACATCAAGTTTACTTTCACCTCCTGTGAGCTCATAGGGGTCTGGGTCTGGTGCACAGAGTATTGGGCAGCGTGCTGCCCCTGCGACCCAGCTGAATTAAGCGGGAGAAAATGGATGGATGGAAGTTTACTTTCATTAACAACCACAATGTGTATTTGATTTATTTTGAATATAAATTGATTAAAAAAAGTTGAGTCTTTAAGTAATATAAATCCAAATTGTATTTAAATTACTTAATTTTGTTTATGAACTGTTTATGGACCCAGATAACCATGATGTCTATAACGAACACCATGTTTGAGCACAAGGGTGTCCATAAGTGCATGTGGCACCAGGACACCCTAGGCCGGAGGTCAATAATCGACTTGGTTGTCGTGTCATCTGACCTCCAGCCGTGTGTCTTGGACACTCGGGTGAAGAGAGGGGTTGAGCTGTCAACTGATCACCACATGGTGGTGAGTTAGGTCCACTCACGGAGGAGGAAGTCGGAAAGACCTGGCAGGCCCAAGCGTATCGTGAGGGTTTGTTGGGAACATTTTGCTGAGCCCTCTGTCAGAGGGACTTTAACTCGCACCTCTGGGAGAGATCGGATACCGGGGGAGGCTAGGGGTATGGAGTCCAAGTGGGCTTCGTTCTCAGCCTCTATTGTAGATGCAGCCACTCATAGCGTGTGGTCGTAAGGTTTGTGGTGCCTGTTGCGGTGGCAATCCCCGAATCGGGTGGTGAAGACCAGAAATAGGGGATGCCGTCAAGCTAAAGAAGGAGCCCTACACGGCCCTGCTAGTCCGTGGGACTCCTGAGGCAGCTGACTGGTACCAGCAGGCCAGGGAATACTTTGAGGATCTCCTCAATCCCATCGTCATGTCCTCTCAAGAGGGGGCCGA
Organism: Scartelaos histophorus; assembly: GCA_000787155.1. NCBI lineage: Eukaryota > Metazoa > Chordata > Actinopteri > Gobiiformes > Gobiidae > Scartelaos > Scartelaos histophorus. The sequence continues at coordinate 12,157 of JACN01051820.1, read as the reverse complement.
GGCTGGGACCGAGGCTGGGGACCCGGAGGCGCGCTGAAGTCACCGAGGTGGTTGGCAAGCTTCTCGGCGGCAAGGCTCTGGGGGTGGATGAGATCCATCTTGAGTATCTTAAGTCTCTGGATGTTGTGGGACTGTCTTGGCTGACATGTCTCTGCAGCATCATGTGGTAGTCCGGGACAGTGCCTCTGGACTGGCAGACCTGGGTGGTGGTTCCTCTGTATAAGAAGGGGGACCGGATGGTGTGTTCCAACTATAGGGGAATCACACTCCTAAGCCTCCCCGGTAAGGTCTATGCCAGGGTACTGGAGAGGAGAATCAGGCCGATAGACACAAAACTCTGAGTGTCAGTGTCCATAGTTGATCACCAAAAATTACACCTGAGGCTCGACAAGGTTTGCTTAACCCCAGGATGACAAGCAAAACAGGAGTTATGGGAACATTGCAGAACTTCACTGCATACAGCAGATGGGACATGGAGTCTGTTGGGTAGTCCACCTCCAGGATCGGGCTCGACCTCCTGCGCCTTCCTCACATTGGCTTCTACCTGCCAGCAGAGAGCTCCTAGAACACAATTAACAGGAAAAATGGTCTCAGGATCAGACTGCTCAGAGGGGTCAAACTGGCGAGAGAGTGCATTGAGTTTTACATTTTTGGAACCAGGGAGGTAAATGATTGTGAATTTGAACCTCCCGAAAAACAAAGCCCACCTGGCCTGGCGAGAGTTTAGCCTCTCAGCAGACTGAATGTAGGCTAAATTTTTATGGTTTGTGCATACCATGAAGGGTTGCTCAGTTCCTTCTAGCCAGGTGTCTCCACTCTTCAAGTGCAAGTTTGACTGCAAGAAGTTCCCTATTTCCCACATCATAGTTGCACTCAGCAGGGGTTAGCTGTCTGGTAAAAAAGCACAGGGGTGGAGCCGAAAATCTGACTTGGAGCATTGGGAGAGAATGGCTCCAACTCCCACATCTGAGGCATCCACCTCAACAATCAACTGCTTCGACAGGTCAGGTTGAATTAGGACTGAAGCTAAATAATCTCTTAGTTTATTGAAAGCACAATCTGCCTCAGGAGTCCATCAGAGTGGTTTACTCAGAGACAGCCTTGATCTTCATAGGGTCAGCTTTAATTTGTCCACTTTCAATTATAAAACCCAGAAATTAGACAGAACTGGCATGAAACTCGCCTTTTTTCACCTTCACAAACAGTTTATTCTTTAGAAGCCTTTGCAGGACTAGGTGGACATGTTGGCAATGTTCCAATGGGTCCAGGTAAAAAAAAAACAAAGTAATTTAGGAAGTCCCGAAAGACATCATTTACCAGGGCTCAAAACACAGTAAGTGCATTTGTCAGTCCATGATGCAGTATTGGAAATGCCCTAGAGGTGTGTTGAATGCCATCTTCCATTCATCTCCTTCTTTGATGTGGACAAGATGGTACGCATTACGCAAATCCAGTTTGGTGAAAATGGTAGCATCCTGCAATGGTTTAAAAAATTAAGAAATAAGAGGCAAGGGCTATTTGTTTTTCACATTTATATTGTTCAAACCTCTGTTGTCAATACATGGTCGTAAGGTCTGGTCTTTCTTTTCAACAAAGAAAAAAAACGGCCCCCACAGGAGATGAAGACGGACGGATATACCTGCAGTAAGATAATTTCTGATGTACATCTCCATGGCCTCCCTTTCTGGTTGAGGCAGGTTGTACAGGCGGGCAGGAGGCAGGTTAGCTCCGGGAAGAAGGTCCATGGCGCAATCATTGGGCCTGTTTGGTGGTAAAGATGTGCTTTCTCTTTACTGAACACCTCCCCCAGGTCATGGTGGAACTCAGGTTAAATCCGGACTGAACACAAGTAATTGGGACTTGTTCTCATCTGAAGGAGTAGGAGCAGACTGCAAACAAGACTGGTGATAAAATGAGCTCCAACAAACAATCTTATTTAGAGACCAGTCTATAACAGGGTTATGAATCTGAAGCTAGGGGTAGCCCAAAACTAATGGAGTCAGAGAAGCAGAGAAAACAAAGAAACACATCTCTTCATAATTGTTGCCAGACAAAATTAAGTGGGGGAGAACAGTGTGGTGAGTAATCTTAGTTAGAACAGTTCCATTCAAAGCACTGACCTGGATAGGCTCTGTAAGAGGCTTGGTGGAGATCCCTGCTTGCAGTATCAGATTAGAGTCCATGAAGTTTTGCTCCACCCCAGAATCCAACAGTGATTGAAAAGGAAGTGACTGTTTTTGTGACAGAGGGTTGCCGTAACAGGTCGATCGGTGGGGATTTTAGAAACCTTATCCATCAGTACCCTCATTACTGGCTCTTTTGGACAAACAGAATGAGAAAATTACCTCCTTGACTGCAGTACAAGCACGCACCAGCTCGAATTCTTCGTGTCAAATTGGCCCGGCATAGTAACCTTTGGGGATTGAGAGGCAGGGGGCAGAGCAGGAAGGTTACTGGCAGTCTGAGTGGGAACTAAAGGTGATTTAGAGGTGAGAGCAAGGCACAGTATTAGTGCGAGGAATGTTGTCAATGTGAATATAGGGCGAGATTAGTTCCTCCAAAGAGACAGGGTCATTGCGGACAGATTCATCCTTTAGAGTGTCATTTAACCCCTGCCAAAAAACTCCTCTTAAGGCAGTTTCATTCCACCCAGATTCCACAGTCAAGATCCAGAACTGAATGGCATAGTCTGTCACATTCTTTCTTCCCTGGTGGAGGTCTAGGAGCCCCTTAGCAGCATTAGCCTCACAATCTGGGTGTCCAAACCTCATTTAAAATTCGCCAAAAATTCAGATTAGCTGATGCTTTCAATGCCCCTGCCACTCAACAAAGCTTCAGCCCAATCCAGAGCTCTTCCACATAACAAGACCGTGATAAAAGCTACCTTGGAATGGTCAGTAGAAAATGTCAAAGCTGACAGGTGAAGACTATCACACACTGCAAAAGGAAACCTTTACTCTTACTCAGGTCCTCATTGTATGGCTCTGGATGTGGAAATGGAGTCTCATGGAAAGGGTGCAAAGTGGAAGCACCAGGAGATGCAAAATCAGAGGTTGGGTTACTGGGTTGAGAGAGACTGGGCAGAGAGTTCATTTGAAATGTGACGTGAGAGTAGGAACGTAGACTGACCGGTAAAGAGAGAATGGGCAGAGAGGGAAAGCCACCCGTTTCTGGTCAAGAACCATAGCGTCAGGTTTGGAAGAGCTGATCCTCATCCCCGTTGGCTGCAAAATGCCCCTGTGCATGCTGTAGGTCCTTGTTCAAAGAAGCCATCAGGACAACATAATCCGCAAACAGCAGAGATGAGATCCTGTGGTCCCCAAAGCAGCCCCATGCCACACCTAGAAATTCTGTCCATATATACAATGAATAGCACCAATGACAAAGAGCAGCCCTGGTGGAGGCCAACATGCACCTGGAACAGGTCTGACTTACTGCCAGCTGCCAGCTCCTGCTCCAGTCGTACAGTGATTGGACAGCCTGTAGCAAAGGACGCTGAACCCCGTACTCCCAGAGCACAACCCACAGAACCCTACGAGGGATACGGTTAAATACCCTCTCCAGGTCCACAAAGCACATGTTGACTGGTTGGGTAAATTCCCTTGAAGCCTTGAGCACCGGATTCTCCTCCCCAGTACCCTGGCATAGACCTTACCGGGGAAGCTGAGGAGCGTGATTCCCCTATAGTTGGAACACACCTGCCAGTCCAGAGACACTGGACTGCCATGCGATGTTGCAGAGACATGTCAGCTAAAACAGCCCGACAACATCCAGAGATCAGTTACAAAGATATTGTACAGCAGAGGGGCCTAGGCTCCTGCCTTGTGGAATTCCGCCTGATAGCATTACAGTGTTTGAAAGAGAACCATTAAATGCAACATATTGTCTCTTAGTCAAATAACTGCTCATGAAGTGGGTAGCTCCACTTTTATAACCATATTCTGACAAATTTATTTTGTAAAAGTTCACTGTTTTGATTTACAATGAACAAATTGTGAAGTACATCTCCTAATCCCCGGGAATGTCAGATAAAATCATATTATGTTTTCTTCACTGTGATTGCGCAGTCACTCATCTTAAACTGTTGTAATTTTGTGTGTTCATTTCATTCTCCCCTCAGAGGATCCACTTTTATGAGGTTTATGCTGGATAAGTTTGTCACTGTAAAGAATTCTTCAGAATCAGAGGTGGGGAAAGAAACCAAAAACTGTACTCAAGTATGAGTAATATAACAAAGCACTGGTCCAAGAAATGAGTTGAGTAGAAGTAAAAAGTATTCAGGAATGACTCAAGAAAAATTCGCCTGAGATTAACTGTCGGAATGTAAAACACACAACATTAAATAATGCACTAAATTTGGTATTTTCAATTGATAGACCTTCCATAACTTAAAGCTTTTGTCACTTGTAAACTTTTTTAAAATAGGCAGACAAACCAAAACTTAAAAAGTAAGAGGGCATAGATGACGTCCAAAACCTCTTCAGACATGTTTTTAATGAGGGAACAATGGTATAGATTGTTTGAAATCTTTAATAAGTCCATTTTGCATAATACCACCTCTTTAAATAGTTGTTTTAAATGCACCATGAAGTATTTGATTTACCGACTACTACCGTTTGTGGACTAGCTGGATTCGTGCTGCCCTCTGCTCCAGGAGAGACGTGGAACTTTCAGCAGTTTGATAAAAGCAGGAGGTCAGGGAGGGTTTTCACACTCTCACCATACCTCTGATCTCAAACACACCTGCACAGACAACCGCTTCATTGGAAAATTCCTCTGCACTGTTGTCATGGGAACAGATAGAACAGTACATGTACTACTCTTTTATTAATTTACTCCTCATGTCTGATCACAACATTCCAAATTGCCCATAGTTTGCAAATTAGTTGGAAGGTGCGTGAGAGTTCTTTTTACTGTTATAAAGCAGCCTTTTTGCCCTGCATCTCAGTGCACCTCCACATGAACCACATGACTTCAACCCATAAAATGAATTTGCCAAATTTATGGAACCAAGCCGTAATAAATAATGGCAAGTTGTGACATCTGTGCAATGTGCATTATATGACATGACAATATTAAAAAGGAGAATATGAATACAGCATTAAGGCATACACTAAATTAACTTGTGTGGGCTTTAAGTCATTTTAAAACATTACCTTCTCAAAAACATATCTGGGTTGGGTTTTGTTTCATCTTTATCTTCTTTGTCTGTATTGTTATTAGCTTTTTACCTTTAGTTGAGAAGAGATTTGATATTCCAGGCCTGAAATTATCCAAATGATTCAGATTAATGTATTTATTCAATGCTTTGTCTATAATATGCAATATAACAAATTATTTTAAGCATACATACATCACATGTTGGAACAGAGTGTTTCCTGATAAAGGGAAAAAGAAAAAATAATCTGCTATGCAGGGTTTGTGTGTTAAACATGTGTGAATGAAACAAAACACAACTCCAGGTATGTTTGTGATAAGGAAACTACTATAGAGCAGAGGTGAGAAAATAGCATAAAATGAACCATAAAGTTAAAGTTGCTCTATGCAAGTTTTCTGTTGGACAGTTCGAAACCAATCAGATAGATCAGATCAGAAATAAGGGAGTAGAGAGATAGTCGCTATAGTAACATAGTAAAGAATGTTCAGTTACAGCAAACATGTGAGTGCAGAATTCTACTCTCAGAACTCAGACAAATTGCTAGGGAGTTAAACTGAATTTTCCTTCCTCTTTTGTATTTGAATTTCATTTGTGCATGTTCTACCAAACTCATGTTCTACTCATGTCAATTTTGGTTTTTGGTAGCACAATTTTCTTTTAAAGGCATCATGTGTGTTAGTAAGTAAAGACAGACATTTTACTGCAGAAACATTTCCATTCTCAGTGGCCTTTGTGTCTCAGTCAAAGGTCTCAGTCTAGTTTAACAGGAGGACTGATCAGGGAGGGTCAGTAGATCCTGTGTCAGGGCAGTTTGAGGAGAGTAAGGGCCAAAAGTGTCCCTCCTCTGTGTCCTGCAGCATCACAGCAGTGTCCAGGGGGAACCAGGTGCACACAACGGGAAAGGTCTTACTCTATGAGGTGTTTTGGTTGGTGACTAAATGGTTTATTCCCTTCAAGTATTTCCCCTGGATGGTCTTTTGCTAGATTTGCATCCATATATGGGGTAAAAAGTCTGTAGAATCTCAAATGTCTATAGCTGGCTCCTCAGCTAATACAAAAACAAACAGCTAATTTCACAAAGTCCAACAGTCCCTACTTGTGTCCTTTGAACTGCACATGCTACCACTTCTTAGCTAGTTAAATATTTATAACTCCCATGATTTGATGTTAAAAACTGAGCTCAAAAAACAAAAGTTTCCAAAACTACTCAGTGTGTAAGCCATGTAGCCAGAAAGGCAAGTGAAAACACAAACACAATGATTCTCAGTGGTTTTGACCATATGGTTTTCTGGCACATACACAAAGTTTAATTCTGCATCAGATACAGACAAGTGCAGTGTTTCATTTTCATAATTCACAAGCAGATGTCCTGATACAGACAGACAGAGTCCTGCATTACTGGCACCACAAATACACCACTGTATGTCAATTTAAACCATGATGTTTGTGATTATCTCCAGCATGTGAGAAGACGCTGGCGCTTTTATGGCTGCCGCTTCTCCCTCCGATCTAATATATAACTATATCTTCGCCTACCTATGGCCTTTACTGTCTTTCTGCTCCATTCCTGCCTGCCTTCTGACTGTTCCTCGCCTGTGGACTAAGTGTGTGGTGTCCTACCGTGGCACTGAACTTTTTGCGGCTTCCATCAAGCTAACTCCCAGGGGTTGCCCTCACAACCTGACTCAGCTGAGTTCACCACGTCAGCCTGGTTCTCGCCATCCCACCCTCAGGAGCAGTCTGCCATCGATGTCGCTTTTCGCGGCTTTTCTGCTGACGGTGACCACACTGTTAGACCACACAACCATATACCATCCTACCATGGCTTTACGGTATTTGTCCTTGCAGCTCCTCAGTCTCTACCACCGTGCTCCCCCCTCTCCTGCAGCTCTACCTTCTCTGCCAGCCCTACATCCACTGTGGCTCCCGCTGAAAATTCATGATCCATTTCACTGCTGACAACTATATTCCTTCACTCTGGTCCGATCGCAGCTCACGCCCTCCTGACTACTGGCAAAAGAGCATCCATACACATCATCTGTGCACTGGTCACATGACCCAGCACAACCTCCTTCCAGTCCCAACTTCTGCCGCAAGGACTTAACCATAATAGCATCTCAAGATAACCCTCCTCAATACCCAGCCAGTTAACAACAAAAGTCTGCTTCTGCATGAATTCATCATGAACAATGAACTGAACTTACTCTGTCTCACTGAAACCTGGCACAAACCTCAAGACTACACTGCATTTAACAAGACCTCACCACCCGGATACCTCTACTTTGACAACCCCCACTCAAACCGTTAAGGAGGATGTCTTGCTGTTATATACCCCAACAAACTCAACTTCCATCCCATCTCCATTACCCGTACTACTTCATTTGAACACTTGGTTGTCAGACTCCCTGGTTCACAGTCTCTGCTTGTTAATATAATCTACTGCCCCCCTAAAACCTGGTCCTCATTTCTCTCTGACTTTTTCACACAGGTCTCTTCAATCTCCCCATCCATTCTCATCCTTGGTGACTTTAACATCCACATTGACTGTCCACATTTAAAATTTACAGCAGATTTCCTGGATATTTTAAACTGCTTCAAACTCACCCAACAGATTGCACACCCACACACACCCACATACACACCCCTGACCTTATCTGTTCCTCAGCCTCAGTCCTAGTCCATTACCTTGCACTAACTAACTTCTCTATCTCTGACCACCTGGCTGTTACCCTGGACATACCCATCCCCACCCCAACCTCCACCCTTCCCACCAACCCAACTACTTCAGAACTTGTTGACTGCTTCAACCAATCCTTTTCTTCCTGCCTTGATCTGCTTGCTCCCCGCAAAACAAAAACAGTCTCCTTTGCCACCTCCACTCATTGGTATATCCCAGAACTCCACCATCTCAAAAGGAAACGCAAACAAATTGAATGGCTCAATCACGAAACCAGGTTCACTGTGCTAGCCTCCAAAGACTATACATCCACCTATAACACAGCCATCAAAACCACCCAATCCAACTATTACTCCCACATCAGTCATACCTTCATAACCTTCATACCATGTTTTCCACATTTGCTTAGTTCACTAAAACCATAGACAATATCACCTCCTCATTCACTACTGAAAAATGCAATAACTACTACTCATTGTTCCACTCCAACACCCAAACCATTCACTCCTTGCTTTACAATTCTTGCCCCACTCATCCCTATCTGAAATCTAGCCTTAACCCATCAATAAAACACAAGCCATCTTCCTTTTCCCCCCTTCTCCTACCTGGATACTACCAAACTCCTTCTCCACTATGAAACTCTCAACCTGCAATCTGGACCCTCTCCCATCTCCTCTCCTGAAAGCCTGCATTCCCACTCTCACCCCACTGATCAGTAACATCATAAATACCTCCCTCAGCTCTGCCACTGTCCCTCCTGCACTCACACTAGTGATAGTTACACCCCTTCTAAAAACAACCTGGCCTGGATCCTGACAACCTGGACAACTTTAAACCCATTTCCAACCTTCTTTTTCTCCTCAAATTCCAACTTTTTGAAACATTTCATTCTGGTTTTCGCCCTCATCACAGCACTGAAACAGCCCTTCTAAAAGTCACTAACAACCTCCTCCTGACTGCAGACTCTGGTGCCCTCTCCATTCTCCATTCATGCAGCTTTTGACACCATCGACCACACCATCCTCCTCCACCATCTACAGTCCATTGGCATCTATGGCACTGCTCTCTCCTGGTTCTCCCCCTACCTCTCTGACCATCACCACTACATTTCCATAAATAACTCCAATGGTCCCTCCAGAACTCCTCTCTTGTCACCACTGATGTTCCCCAAGGTTCGGTGCTTGGCCCTCTCTTCCTCATCATCTATATGCTTTTCCTTGGCCATATCATCCGTCACCATGTACAGTCCCTGACAAAAGCGTATCCATTTTGTAGAAACAAAAGCTTATAACCTGACTTTAAATGAATCGATTGGTTTTAAACATGTCTCATATGAAAGCTAAAACAAATTATGCTCAATATACTAAAATAAATTTGCTTCACTGAAGAAAGATTGATCATTTAATGAACACAGAAAGGTCAGATTTTGGCAAGACAAAAGTCTTGTCACCTACAGAAAATTGAACAAATAATTTACTTCAAATACAAAAATATGTTTCATAACGTCAGTGAATTAAGTAGTGGTGCTGTGAGATCGGTATTTAATATTTTGTATGACTTCCATGAGCTTGAAGAACTGCATCAATGATTCAGTACAATGATTCATACAAATTGTTAATGAAGTCTTCAGGAATAGCAAAGAAAGCAGGTCTTACATGCCTCCCAGAGTTCATCAAGATTCTTTGGTTTTGCCTTCCATGCTTCCTCTATCATTCTACCCCAGACATGCTCAATGATGTTCATGTCTAGTGACTGGTGTCATGGAAATTTTCAGAGCTCTTATAATTGTGGGTCGTGACTAGATTGAGGGTGGATATCTGGTCTTCTGGACATTGGCTATCTTGTCACCAGGACATCTCAGATTTTTAGACTTTCAGAGTACATGATTACATTTGTCTCTCACAGAGTGTTTGTATGTTTATCTTTATGATTATGACTATTCTCTGATGTATAATAGTTTGTTTGTATCATCAATGTTTAGGTTAGGGCAAGATGACACCGAGAGGGACAGAGTAGACTTTTTCTTACAAATGTGCACAATTGTCTAATAAACCAGACTCCTGATTCAAAAGATTTTCTCCAGTGGTTATTCTGAGCAGTTAGTAAACCCACAACAATTCCTTAACACTGGGCTGGCCAATCCTAGAGCACCTTGATCTTCTTTGCCTTGAGGAACTTTGATGTAGACATAAAAGTATGCAGTGGAGCACCATCCTGCTGCAAAATGTGACCCCTTCTATGGTTGGGAATGTAAGAGGTAGCTAATACTTCTTGATATTTTAGGCTATTGATATTGCCTTCCACCCTCCAGTTGTCTTACACACCCCCAGGGACTTGAGGTGACCAGGCCTGGTGGAGTTCTGCTGCAGTGAAAGGCTGGCCTTGGATTTTCAAATCAACAAACGGTCCTCTCGAGCGGGTCTTCTGGGAACTGCCAGACCTGGGCTTGTCAAAAACATCTCCAGTCTTTTCAGATCTTTTTCTTATTCTTTATACTTGACACTGAGACAGATTGAAGGTGTCAGCCACCTCAGCAGTGGATCTGGTCTTCAGCCTCTTGATAATTAACGCTTTGGTCTCAGGGTGGATCTTAGGCATGTTGTCAGAGGTCAAGTTGCAGGTGATGTGAAGGTCTGGTGTGCTGGGGTTCTTTTTATACACACCCACTAATAGACTGACCAGTAACTGATCACAGGTGAGGCTGTAATCTAGGATTGGGTGCATCATATGACAAGGAGAAAAGACTTCAGACCTTTCTGTATTAATTAAATGATCAATCTTTCTTCAGTGAAGCAAATTTATTTTAGTATATTGAGCATAATTTGGGAGGGTTTTAGCTTTCATATGAGACATTTCTGAAACCAATCGATTAATTTAAAATCAGGTTATAACCTTTAGTTTCTACAAAATGGATAAGCGACAAGACTTTTGTCAGGGACTGTACTCCATTTCCACTGTTATGCCGATGACTCAGGTTTACATTTCCACCAAATCTGTCATTCTCTCCACCATTACAAACTGCCTGTCTGAAATTAAAACCTGGATGGACCACAACTTTCTCAAACTCAACAGTAATAAAACAGAACTGCTCATCACCGGACCCAAAGCACTCCTCCCCTCTACTCAGAACATTTCTCTCCTCATCGATGGCCACACTGTAACCACCCCCCTCCCCCTCTGTAAGCAAACCCGGCATTATCATAGACCCTACCCGGTCATCCAAAGCCCATCTTTTTTCCATCTCTGTAACATAGCCTGTCTAAGGCCCTCACTCTTCTCTTCTCCTCCAGCCATGACTATGGCAATAGCCTACTGTATGGTCTCCCTGCCACTCACCTTCAAAAACTGCAAAACATCCAGAACTCTGTTGCCCGCCTCCTTACCCACACCCGCTCCAGAGACCACATTACTCCTGTCCTCAAGCAGCTCCACTGGCTCCCCATACAATACCACATTCAATACAAGGTCCTCCGCATCACCTACAAATCTCTCCATAACCTGGCTGCTCTCTATCTCGCTGACCTCCCCATTCTGCACTGTCCCACCTACCACCTCAGATCAACTGACACCAACCTCCTCCTCCTCCTTTATCATTTTTAGGATTTCCAGTGTTTCCTCTGTAGGAGCCCTCCACACCAGGAGCAGTGGTCAGCTGCTGCTGCAGGGCTCTGTCCCGTGGGCTCCTGGTGGGGGGATGGTGCTTGGGCCTCATCTCTCCCCTAGACCCTGTGGCAGTTCCTGGTGGTGGTAGACGACTCTAATTTATTTTTTTTTATTTATTTGTTTATTTGATTGGGACATACATGACAGAAGCATGAATGTAAACAGGCCGGATTGTAGCTATACGGCTAATTTCCATCCGTAGTCCCACGGGTCAGGGTCATAGGGATCAAAAATACAACAACAATAAAATTTACATTAAACAATGATCAGGCCTTAAATACAATTTTCCAACCATACAAACTTACAATCTAAGTCAATTTTGCACAAAACTCCATTAACATTCACTCAGCTCATTATCCACACACACATGCAGCATACAATACTAAAACGGTTCATAAAAGTCACACAATATATCAATAAAGAGCCTGGCACCTAGTGTGAGAGCCAGTTTTTCAATTAAGCCTTAAATGAGTTATATGTTGGGCGCTCCCTCAGAGTTAAAGGGAGGCTATTCCACAGGTTCCCACCTCGGACCGACAGGACCATCTGACCAAAGGTGGTACGTCTGTGGGGTATGACCATATCTCCTCTGGCGGAGGCCCGTGTAGTTGTTTGTGTGTTTTTTCTTAGTTCTCTCTGCTCCTGGTGTGGACGGCTCC
>JACN01022597.1:0-16761 GCA_000787155.1 Scartelaos histophorus | reverse complement strand
CATGAAGTAAAGAGCTTCACACTTCCACGTTTAATACAAATGTGAACGTGTTTGTTCATGTGAAGTTGTTGCACTCGGTCTGCACCAGGTGGATGGAATGAGGAGAGAAGATCAGCCTTATCTCACCATGAGCTCAGCAGGCTCTTCTACATGGATATAAAAGGTAATCATGAGATTCAATTAAAGAATTAAAGAACCAAAAATGTCTCATAACAAGGAACACAATGTCCTGTGACTGCAGGTGTAATAATCAACACCATGTTTAATCAAAACAAATATGTTTTCATTTGTTTAGGCGTCACTGCACTGGAGACTGATGGCCCAACATCACCTCTGCTGACACCTTCTTCACTGAAGCTCTCCAGTACCCTGGGGTTCAGTTAAAGGGGAGCATGTCATTAATGTAACATTTTAGTGATGTGAGCTTTCTGTCATTATAGCATGGAGCACTATTGTTTTCTTTGATTACAGGTGTATTAAAGGCATACATATCATGTTCATTTATAATAATAATAAAATGTTTGTTCAGGTGAAGTTGCAGCTTATTCTGATACTGAAGACTGAAGTCCAACACTGTATCTGAGCTGGTTTCTTCACTAAAAGTCTCCTGCACACTGGACTCTGCTGCTGAGCATGTTCATGTTCACATGTAGTGGTGGCATGTTCACGTCATCACAATGACAATCAGCACAATTGTTTTCTGTCATTTGTCTCTGTCACAATATTAAACATGTATTAGGTGTATTTCTAATAATCAAATGTGATTGTTTGTGTTTAGATCATCAAGTTTATATTGAGCACTGCTCAGTAAAGACCAGGTCACAAGCCGCTGTGTCTGAGCTCAGCTCACCACTTCACTGCATCCACTGCACTTTACAGGTGAGCATTTTATTTCAGGCGTCTACAGGTTTGGTGATATTTTAAACTGCATGATACAGAACTGAGCACCTCCAGACCTCCTTTGATTCCTCTGTGTTTGTGTGATCGCAGATGTTTTAATGAGATGAACAGACAGGATCTAGAAGAAAAATCTAAAGGACTTGAGTGCAGCTCACACAAAGCTCAATGATCCTCATGTCCTCATGTTTTTTATACATCAGCTCATGTCTAACTGTGAGTCACTTACATGTGTCTAAGTTTCTTAAATAGTTTGTTACATTATTTGTTTACATATTTTAATGTGTATTTGTCTTAACTGTCTTTTTAAAATAAATGTTTGCATGCATATTAACTCTGTGTCTGTCTATTCTTATGACAATACATTGATTATCTGTATTTTCACTGTATTTTAAATTACAGGAAATTACTGGCAACAAAATTGCCAAGTGTTTACTGTAAAATTTACAGGAGATTTGTTACAGTGTAATATATAATACAGGTTAAGACCACATGCAGCAAGTGCAGTAGCCCAATGACTTTTTCAACACTATCAGAAGTCTTCATCTTTCATACTGCACACACACACTCACACTCAGGCACACATTCACACACACTCAGGCACACACACACACACGCACACATTCACACACACACACACACACACACACACACACACACACACACACACACACACACACACACACACACACACACACACACACACACACTAACGCGCACACGCTGCTTTTCCTTCATGTGGACATTATGTTGACTTATATTCATTTCCTGTAAAGTGATTACTACAGTTAACCAATCGACATTACTGCCAAACCAAAACCTAAAATCTAATCTTAACCTAATTTAGTAATTGAGGATTTTCGTCCTGGGAGGCCTAATTATTGTTTCCATAAGGGAGGCAGGTCCTGAGTGATCCTTTTAGCCCCCACCATGTGATAAACACCCACTATGGTTATGGGCCGGGTTAAACATGACAGTTTGGTCCTTGTTTTGGTCACTTACATCCTTCTGCGCAGGGTTGTGTTGATCATTGTCGATCAAGCATAACATTGTTGTGCTGTTTTTACTGTATAGGTGATGTACATTGGACATTTCGTCTTGAATGTTAATAATGGAGAATTGGCAGCCTTACACATTAAAACAGTTGGGGCAGATCATTCTAGAAATTAAATGAGAAACTTTGTACTGTTCACTTCTATTTCAAACAACTGACGATTTACATGCTAAAAGTAATGGTGGTGGCAGAATGTGTAAAATGTCACAGTTTCTTAGTACCTATAGATCTCATGTTTTAATACAGTAACTTTTGTACTGTCTAAGAGATTAACCTTGAGATGACTAAAACTACCTGCTTCTTCTGAGAGTTAAATCACTAACACAGAGCATGAAGAATGGAGGCTGGCCAATAGGAGGAGTGTGGGAAAAAGTGGCACAGCTATTGGGAGGTAGTGGTCACTGGTGACCATGTAAAGCTTGATTGGTCTTTTATATTGGGGAATAAAGGAGTAAGTCGGAGGGATGAATGAAAATGCATCCCATTATTTACAATGCAGATTACAGATTAGTCACTCTTGGTCTATGTTGCTGACTGTTGTGCAAATCCGTAGGTCGTGTTTAATGGTGTGAGTATCCTGACATTGCTGATGGATGCACACATGAGAGTCAGCGCCATTCGCTTCTACCTCCTCAGCCTTGTTATATCAGGTACAACGTTTATTAAAATGTTAATCAGTCCATCCCAAACACTTATCTAAATCTCATTTCATTGACTCCTCTTGAACACCTTTATCAGTGTCTCATCTTCTGTGCATATGCTTAATTGTTCTCAGTTTCTTTTTCACCAAGGTCAGGATAAGCTAAATATATTGCACTTGGATACCAAGTGTGTTTATATTTGAAATGTGCACCGCTTCAAAGGCTACATCTACACTTATAATAAAAAGTTCAGATAGGGCATGATTTGGTCAGATTACAAAAGATGGCCCAAAGAAATTAGGAAATATCTATAAACTCTTAATATTCAACACAAATAATAATAATAATAAAAGAGGTTTATAAATGTATTAAAGCCATAATATATAAGGTTTACTTCTAGATTAGGAGCTTGAGCACAACAATCATGGGTATGATTACCTCTGATTGATTTTCTCTAGCTCTAACTACCCTTCATGTGTGCCATTTACCATTCATTCACATCCATTCATCAGGATACAAGAGTTAAAATTAGCTTCATTACAGCTCAATTTCCACACAATAACCACCTTAAGCAGCTTCAGCTTCTTTTTCTCATGCAGAGCTTTAAAGCTTAATTCTTTAAAACTCAATTCATGTTTTACACATAATTTGCTATACTTTATTTAACACCGATACAACATACTAAAGCATAATGTCTGCTTTGGAAACACAGGTTTGAACTGGAACATACTGATGGTTTGGTCTAAAATCTGTCCATCAAAACAAAACATCTCCCATGCCCCAGAAGGTTGAACTGTTGAACAACACAATGTTCATTCATTCAGAGCATACTTGAAGAAAATCACAAGGTTTTCAAATTCACATGCAATTTCTTACAATTATTTGCTAAGCCTTTCTGTGCACCTCCAATTTCTCACACACCACATTCACAGAGATAAGGTGACAAGAGTCTAAGAACAAATGTATGGTCTGCCCAAATATTCACATTATAGGACTCCTGAGCCTTCCCAAGTCTCTGTTTCCATATTACAGTCAAATGTTTGCTTGTTTGTTTCTTTCTTAATTGATTATGTTGTTTATTATGATGATAAACGTGACTTCCATAACCTCTTTATTAGGTCAACTAGCATATAGTGATAATACAGCACTGACTGCATATTGATGAACCTTGTCATCACTCATATTCCTCTTGTCTTGACCAACAGCAGAACTGATCATATTTCGTTTTGCAGCAGAGCTTTCTGTTTTGATTGAAGCACTCTTCAAGTGAGATGAACAAGATATTACGGTTCATGATGTGCTTCACCTTGTCTCTATAGTGGGCTATATATTTACCACATCAATATATGGCTCGAGACAAATACAGATGTATGTGAATGCGCTCATTAGAAATGTTTTCTTTGTGTGCATTTACATTTAACAAAATCTGTGTTACATTCTGCATATTTTCTGAGGAGAAGAGTGTTTACACAAAATGTACCTAAGCAAAAAGTTCACAAAGGTCAGGGTCCTTCACATAGAAAATTAATCATAATAATAATACTGCATCAGTTTTATACAGCACTTTTCTGGAGACTCAAAGATGCTTTACAGAGTAATATTCATTCACTCCACACTCAGTTGTATCACAATTGTATCACTCACACACACATCACTTTCATACTAGGCAATGTGGATGAAGTGCCTTGCCTACAACAACAGTTTTGTTTTGTTTTTTGCAATTGGCGCCCCTTTGTGTCACCTTATTTTCCCAGTGGTCTCCCATCTAAGTACTACACAGGCCCGGCCCTGCTTAGCTTCAGAGACAGGATCAGGCTTTGACAAGCTGCTATAGACGCAGAGTGACTGCATTAAAGAGGGGGCATTATGCAAAATCAGAATTCACAATTCTGAATCACAATTCTCCATAAATAAGCAATTCTCAATAAATAAACATAAGCATGACACAAAACTGTACACTACCACATGACAAACAATGTACAGCAGATTCATTGGGGGATGCACTCTGATGATGGACAGAACATGGGAAGGAGAGAGAGGAGAGACTCAAGGCATTAAAATGAAAGTGAAACTTTTGAAATGTGTTATTATGTTCTTTTCAGCTAATATAGCCTTTTCAAAAGAATAAAAGGTACATGGTCATGTTTTGTTTTGGGCAGTGAGCCCAAGAGAAATGTCCCCTTTGAGACAATAAAGTTTGTCTTATCTTATCAAAATATGTTACGGTTAGCAATTAATACCCCATAGAAGTAAAATACCCCTTTAATAGTGGCTCTTTATGTCTGCAAATAGCCTAATTGTTCATAGTTTTACTCACTGGATATTCACAAGTCACAATGATTGGTCATCTAGGCCGGGGCTGATTTCATTTCGTTGTCTTATTCAGGTAAACACTTAGATTGAGGGAATGGGTGTTTATCCATTAAAACAGTTACTGTCATGATTGAGAAGAGATTGTCCTTGAGCAAGGCACTTCACTGCTTCGCCTTCATTGTCAGTGCACACTGCTGTATATTAGCCAGTATGCATGGGACTTTTCCTTTATTGTATTTAAACCACTGAAATAGCTCTAAACTTTGATGAAAATGGACTTCAGTGTTACTTGATGTGTTTGTCTTGACTTGCAGACATTCTGCAGCTGATGACTATCCCGGTCACTGTGTATCGATACTACTGGGAGAGCTATCCGTGGCGTTTGGGTCAAACTGTGTGTAAAGTGTACTTCATGGTACGACAGGTGTACTGCGCCACCACCAGCTGGGTCATCATGACGTTCACCGCCGAGCGCTATGCTGCCATTTGCCACACAATGTGGTCTGTCTCCAGTTTGAAGGTCAACTTCACAATTATTATTTTAAAAAAAAGGCATGATTTGCATTGCTTCATTTGTTAATAAAGGTTAATAAAGACATAGGTCAGGTTCACCTGTGCCGTGCCAAGTAGATACTTAGGTAGGTATAAGGCAAAGCAGGATTGCATTTGAAACTAATGTAAGTTGTTATTTCCTGTTCCTCCAGAGGTCTCGACTGCCCTGCCTCCTGGTAGTGTGGATAATCTCTCTTGTCTCTGCGATCCCCTATGCTCTGGTGTATGATGAGGCTCGTGCTTGTATCCTGGACTATACTGCAGTCAAATATGAAGATGCTTTCCATGTCTCCACCATGTGTGAGATGACCGAGCCTGACCCTGCTCACATCTATACAGGGGCCCTCATACTGAGAGCCGCTTTGTTTTTCCTGGTAAGAACACACTTAATGCACAGCATCATGGAAATAAATAATCATGCTCAACTCCTTCCCTACGCAGGTCCCACTGGTGTCTATATTTATCCTCTACCTGCTCATCCTTCTGTACCTCAAGAAGAACAGTCATCAACGAAGAAACATGGGCCTCACGCGCCCCAATCCAGAAGAGAGGAGAGATGTCCAGTGCCACCAGAATGGAAAGTTAATGCTGAATGAAAAAAGAGCTCTCAAACTCATGGGTGAGTTAGTGGTGAAGGTGAAAAGTTGTGATCAACATGTCAAAATAATGAGCATAGATCATTAAGATAAAGACATGATTTTCAGGCGTTCCCTCTGTATTTACACAGAGAGGTTACTTTAGCAAGGCCATAACATTTTCAATCCTATAAATCATTGCATCTGAAAAGTAATTTTATATGTACTACACATTTTTTTAAAAAGGGATTTTGAAACATTCCAGGCAGATCCATAACAGTTTTATGTGAGAAGCAGACAGACCAGAAAACGTTAATATTAAACCTTTCTTTGCTGTAGGTGCTGTGGTGGTGGCCTTCTTTGTGTGTAATTTCCCGGACATTGCGTCGTCTCTGATGCAGGTCTACGTGGTTGTGTGGTCTGACACGGTAGACACTGTTTATACCATCCTAAAGTCCTACCTGTCTCTTCCTCTGTGGTACATCAACGGAGCTCTGGACCCTCTGCTCTTCTGCATGTCCTCACACACTTTCCGTAGAGCGTGTTGGAGAACTCTGACACGGCTCCGACCCAGCTGTTACTGGAAATATAACAACATATCTTGTTTGAGGCAGAGCAGCACCAGTGAGGAGGGCAGCACAACAACTAGAGAGAGGATAGAAGTTAGAGATGATAGAAATGTGAGAGACAAACCCAGGATAGCTTCTTCAACATCTGTGCATACTGACAATGAGGCCCCCTTCACAAATTCTTTTCCTGCTGCCCCAGAGACACCGCTCAAATTAAGTCAGATTATAATATACACAGAGTATTGACTGTATTGGGTGCTTTTGTTATTATTTGTCAGTGCATTGAACTCAATAAGCTTTTAGTTCAAAGCACACAGAGACCTCATTTCTCTCCTCTGAAAGGCACAAACAAACTCCAAATTGAGCTTGGACGAACCATACAATCAAAGGATATGGCTTTACTTGATACTTTTGATCATGTGTTATTATTAAGAGAATAGAAACATTTTAGGGAGAATATGGCACATACATGGCAGCATTATATTTTATGAGAGAATGGAATGGATACAGTAATTGCATGTGTAACCATATATACTTTAAGATGATGCACTGTACAAAGCTTTTGGTTCTTCATTGTATTTTCATTACTGATTCTGTTCACATCTCCTGTGAAGCTCATGCAAATTCATTGTATTTTTCTCATAATATACTGCATTAATGTCTATTAGTTGTTGTTGCAAAGATGTATATTTATTAGTCATATATTATATTTGCCCTATAGTGACGCAAAGTCCGGTATGTAGAAAATATACTGTAGTTCCTAAATATACTGCTCTTAAATAAAGGAGTGTGATTTTTTTTTTTTTCGGGGTGTTTTTTTTTGGTGTTCAATTGCGACGCTCTGTGTGTGCGTGTGTGTGTTAAAAATGATAAATAATTATTAAGTTGAAGTTCTGATATAAAAAATTAAAGAAGAAAAGAAGACAACGAAGAAGAGAAGAAGTATAATTTTTATTTAGCATTTGAGCACCTCATATAAGCAACAGCTTCAAATTGTTTTATTTTAATTTATAATTACTTGTTTATTGTTTGAAAAATAATGTGAATAAAAACTGCAAAATAATAACACAAAATGCACAGGTTGTTTTAAAACTGGTTACATTCAGACGTCAGTGTGCTCTGTTCTGTACTTATCTGTACATACAGTTTTTTCCTGTTTGCAAAGGTGACTCTAATGTGAGTGTTGCCAGGGAAACAGCAAATACATTTTTTAAAAATATTTGTTTATGGAATACTTCTTCTTCTTCTTCTTAGAATTATATTTAGAGCATCAAATACAGAATAGGTTTGATGTAAATGCAAGACCAAAGCTGCAAAACTCCATCCAATAACCCCATAAATAGCCTTAGTGTAAACATTAGCATAATTAAGACATTCAGTGCATCAACAGTAAAATGCATCACAGGGACATATAGTCAGATATGTGGAGTTTTCATATAATTATGTAATAATTCAACATTATTGTATTGGTGTGTGTGGAAATTGTCTATATACAGGATACAGGCTGTTAGTCTGGTAGTTCTGGCCTGTGTTGACCTGTACATTCTACCTGAGGGCAGCAGGTGGTAAAGATGATGAGCAGAGTGGTGCACGCTCCTCAGACAGTGGGTGGTGTAGACGGCTGGGGGAGTCATTTCAATGTTTTCATGTTTTTGTTGTTGTTGTTGTTTTTGTTTTTTTTACTTAACAATTTGGCAAATAGAAAAGTAGAAACAAAATAAATACATTACTGAAGGAAGCACTTAGTTTTAGAACATATTGATGACAAATTAAATGATTAATACTAATTTAATCATATTTTCAGTAAGTGACTCATCATGGTCCCTGTAGTTGGGCATACTTACCCAGCTGTAGGAGTCAGACTATGCATGTCTGTGACATTTTATTTTTGAGAAATTTGATTTTGCCCATAAACTGTATTCTATTATACATTATTAATTCATTAATTAGGTCTATGCCAATCCACTTTCAGTAGTGACAAGCTACTATTGTAGCTACAACTGCCCTGGGGCAGACTGATGGAAACAAGGCAACCAATCTGCACCATCAGCCCCTCCAACTCTTACCACTTTCATACTATGAAATGTAGGTGAAGTGTCTTGCCTGGAACTCCCAGTGGTCTCCCATCCAACTACTACTCAGGCCCAGCATCGCTTAGCTTCTGAGATCTGACGAAATCAGGCTTTGACAAGTCGTTATGGCCTCAATATGCCCGAAATCAAATAAACATCAAGTCTCTGAGGAACCTGGGACCTATATTGTTATTAATGTGCAATTAAAACAAGCAAACCAAACATATTTTCAAAACTAAAGTCACGGATTGTGTGCAAATTGCCCTATTGTTACCATCAGTCCCCGACTCCCTGGAAAAATAGTTGATCCTAACGAGAAAAATAGTAGGGAGTACGTTTACAGTCACAAGATGGCTGCTGTATTTGCCACGGCCCCATAGAGCTGTGCACGGCCTCATGAACTCTAGAGTTTAACATTACACACAGAATTAGTCAGTGGCCAATCAGACCGCAGGGGCGGGGCTGAAAAAGAAACAGCGGAAGATTCAAAATGAAGATGGCGGCCGACAACGATCACAATTTGGACAAACGGTAGAGATTTTATGTTTTTTAGATTGATGTACACATATACACTTGTACCTGTAAAGGTTTTATGCAACGCAATGAACTTTTATGTGAGAAATGCAACACGCCACAACTTGGCTGATATTTACCTAGCAACCGCTTCTATGCTAACAATCTACACTACACAGATCGGATCGTTTGCATCACTCATTTTGAAGAAACATCATTAATATGTTGACTTTTCTTTTATTAGCGCTTCAAAATGCAACGTGTTTAACAGCCACGAAAAGTCCTTATCGAGCCAGCCAGTCATCTTTAATCCGGATTTTTTTGTGGAAAGGCTGCGGCATGAGCATCCCCAGGCCTTCACCGACCTGGTCCTCAGTAACATCACCCGGATCATTGACCTGCCCGGAGACGAGTTTTCTCAGCTCAGTGGCGAAGCTGAACCCAGAGTGCCTTCTGCTGGAGGCTTCCTGCGTTCTCTCAACTTTCTGAAACGAAAAGGTTTGACAGAGACTTGTCACTGGGTGTCTAAGATAATTCATACTGTAGCTAATATCTATGATCAGACTCTATCCGTTTACCGTACAGTAGAGCCCCTTTTATACACAGTGGCGTTAGTGGCTTCTGGCTGATGTCTCTGACAAGAAGCAATTCTCTAAACAGTTGGGAGGCGTTAGAAATCCATATTTAGATTTTTAAGTGAGATGGAAACAGTATGGCACAAGTCAGCTTTTATAATGAGAGTGAGAGGGGGACAAGAGAAACTACTGGGTGAAAGAAATTGCCATTTCTCAAGAAGAACTGGTTATAAAATGGTTTTCTACAAATGTTAATCTTTTGAGCATAAATAATATAGACTTTATAGTTAAAATAAACAAAATGTAAATTTTCTTTCTCCAACATCTGAGCTCCAAACCATAAGCCTTTACGGACAGGACTACCTGAAGAGCTATATATTTAAAAGCCCTATGAACGTTTGACAATTGGAGATCACCAAATCTCAAGTAACATGTGAATAATTGCACTATTACAGACCAATCCTGTGCCAAGTGTGTATGAGAGTAATGGACAGAAATCAATGGTTTTGAATGTTGTGAGGGAAAAAAGGCCGTTATGTATGAGCATATCCGTGATTTATTAAGATTCAACTTGATTAAACTCACCAAGCAGTATTTCTCTTAAAATTAAAATGTATTATTGCATTTCAGGATTTAAGAATATAAATTAAATATTACTTTTGTTCTGTGACTGCATCAGGTTATTTCTATTATTGTTTTTTTTTTATTCAGAAAAAGGCCTTGTGTTTGGAGCACCTTTAACTGAAGAAGGAATTGCACAGATCTACCAACTTATTGAATACTTAAGTAAAAGTAAGTTTAGCTATAACACACACACATCAATTTGAAATAATTGTCCACTAATATAATGTTTGCTTAGAAATGTTTTCTGACTTAATTCAGTCAAATTTAAATTATAATAAAACAAGTTCAAGTTTTTGCTGCAGCAAACTTGTGTCTCAGTCAAACGTCTCAGTGCAGTTTAACAGGGGGACTGGTCAGGTAGGGTCT
The DNA here is from genome assembly GCA_000787155.1 of Scartelaos histophorus. Taxonomy (NCBI): domain Eukaryota; kingdom Metazoa; phylum Chordata; class Actinopteri; order Gobiiformes; family Gobiidae; genus Scartelaos; species Scartelaos histophorus. The sequence goes on along the minus strand of JACN01022597.1, from coordinate 6,010 downwards.
GCACATCCTGTGTCAGGGCAGTTTGAAGAGAGGAAGAGCAAAAAGTGTCCTGCAGCATCACGGCAGTGTTCAGGGGGAACCAGATGAATACAACAGGAAAGGAAAGGTCTCACTCTTACTCTGCTCTCGTAATAATTTTGTTAATCACCAGAGAGTTTGTATCTTGCTTATAAAATTATTATTTTTTAATAATATTATAATGAAGAATGGTGCTGGTGTTGTAATCATTAATGGATCAACAGTGGATTTAGCTTGAACAGTGCATTAGCATTAGGTCAGGGCTTATTTTAGGAAGCCATGATGTCATTCTGCTCAAAAGTAGACACAGGGAGCAAATGTTCTCGTCAATAATTTATCTAAAAGCACTTTGCTCCTGCTGTATCCCTCCTCCCCATTCACTCTCATGTTTTGTGCCTAGTCTTTCTCTACCATTTTATGCAGTCTTCACTTCCTTTCAACTGCGTCTATGGGTTTCCTGTGTTTTTCTCTCCCCCATAGATCTTCATGTGGAGGGTTTGTTCCGTGTACCAGGTCACAGTCTACGTCAGGCTGCCCTCAGAGAAATGCTCAACACCGGAGCAGAAATTGATCTAGAGACTGGAGACTTCCACCCAAATGATGCTGCTACTCTGCTCAAAGCGTTCCTGGGAGAACTTCCAGAGCCCCTGCTCACTCACAGGCATTATCTCGCTCACCTGAAGATAGGAGGTGCATAATTTTGCAGTAGTTTTAAATGAAAACATCCCCAGTCTCAAATCATATTGGCCCATCTAATTTATTCTGGGCTAAATTGTGTTTTCGGTCTCATTCACTGGAGGCTGTGTCACTTTTATAGGTGTCATCAGCAAGTCAGTTTTTTCATGCAAAAAAAAAAATTAAAAATCCATGTTCTTAGGGAGTTTATTTTATATTTGACCAAAACCCTGAAACATGATTTAGACAATTAAGCGAGGAGACTAATGATATATAATTAAAATAATCAGGATATAATGTTTATTTATTTTTTTAATCTTTTTGGCAGAGTTGACTCGCCTTGATGAACAGGGGAATAAAACCACCATCCCAGATAAAGAGCGCCAGATAGAGGCATTCCAGCTGCTCTTCATGCTGTTGCCACCAGCCAATCGCAGCCTTCTGAAACTGCTCCTTGACCTCTTATACCATACAGCCCGCAATCAACATGTGAACAAGATGTCTGCCATCAATCTGGCTACAATGTTTGCCCCACACATTATCTGGCCCAAAAATGTGAGTCTGCTGTTTCAGCATGTCCGTGTGTTGTAATAAGTGTTTTTATAGATCTATTTTTGTTATTTGATTTTACAGGTTACAGCAAGTGATCTGCAAGGAAATATTGAGAAACTAAATAAAGGAGTAGCATCTCTCATTCGATACTCACAAAAATTATTTAAGGTGAGTTTCACATTCTTCTGTTTGCTTTTGTCAGGTTATTTTCTGCCCAAATTCTATCCACCTGTATTATTAGTAATGAGTAAATGGAATTAAAAATATCTCCTATACATTTCCTATGGTCTATGGGCAAGTGGTTTTGTTGCTAGGGTTACAAGACCTACAGCAGGCACCGGGTGAGTGAATATAAAATTTGCATGTGAATGCAACAATACATGTGGTTTGTCTGGCAATCAGCCAGGTTTTGTTGTCTGATGACCTGCTATTTAATCTTGTGCATATATTTAATTGTATAATTTATTTATAAAGCACTTTTAAAACAACCGCAATATTTAAAATGCTTTATAAGTTTGATTTATGTAATGTTGTAGATTTGTAGCTCATATTCTCATTTGTTTTGCACTTTTAGCCTTGCTTATGGATACATGGTTGACTGATGTGTACTTATTTACTGTTTGCTAAGGCACCTGTTTACATCAAAGAATATGCCAGATTATACTTCACTGGATCTGCAGCACTTAAGTCAAATGTAAGTTGTTGTTTTTTTTAATGACGCACCATTCAAGTATTTGAGTTTGATGAAATGTACAAATGTGCATTGTAATACATATAGCATCCAAGCTTGTTTATATGCAGGCTGGCTCAAAAACATAAATTAAAGGGATTTTGCACAGTTTTTGCTGATGAAATCTGGACTGTTTTTCTCATCAAGTCATGTTTTTATCAGGATGCCTTAACAGTGTAGGGAGGTCGCAGAAAATGTCACAGTGAAAAGCCCCTCAATCCAGAAAAAAAAGATGTATAGAAAATTATTCTGATTGACACTTAGTAACCACAAGGTGGCAGCCCTTGCAAAAGTGGTACAATAACAAAAAATACTCACTTTTGCTTGTTAGAGCATGCCAAACATGGGACATGGAAAAATGGAAGAAAATGGGATTACAGTGCTTTAGTAACTAACCTGATGGAAAAAAGAGCATTTCCATTTTGTAAATTCCTTTTGTGAGACCATTACCTCCCACCTTCTGTTAATACTTTCAAAAACTAGCTACATCAAAACCAGCAATGTGAAAATAAAAGTGTTTAAGTTACCTCCCACCTTCTGTTAATACTTTCATTTTCACACTGCTGGTTTTAATGTAGCTAGTTTTTGAAAGTGTTTAAAGTACATACACATTTCAGAAGATTTTGTGACAATGTTAGTTTTGTAAAGTTGAGAATATAACACTCCCTGTTGTCTGGACTGACATTTTTAGGATGACATGACTCTTTATTCCCGAGCTAAAAATGGGCCTACAGCCGGTGAGTCACTGTCGACCCCAACAAAAAGGAGCGGGCCAGAGGCCAGTGACACAGAGCAGAACTACACCCAATCAGCACTCACGGAGCTCTATCAGCAGGTCAACAAGCTGCCAGAGTCTGCTAAAAAGAAGAAACTCATCAAACAGGTTTTACACCACATGCACAAATCCAAAAGGCTGAAATGATTTGAATGTAGTTTTGATGGGTGATGTGCTTCAATAGTTTGAGAAGCCGCTGCAGACTCCTTTGGACTCGAGAGCCCCTTTCTGCAGGAGACATTGGCGCTCACGCTCTTTGGGAGAAAAAATTAAGGTAGTGCACCCAGTTAGCCTTTTGATTATTTTTACTTTACTAAGTTTAGTCATGTAAGTTACTCTAAATCAAATGAATATAACATTGCACATAACTTGGATAATATAAAATAATAATAATAATATTTTTGAAACAGAGGAAGGTGATGGGAAGCCAGATACTAACCAACAAAGAAAATGGCAGTCTAAAAAGTCCCCAGTCCATCACGTCAGGGGATTCCCCTACAGCCATAAATGAGAAGGATTAAGTATGTATATGTGGATTATCTATTAGGCCTACTGCTGGCCTATACAGTCCAATATAAATGAACTGAAATATCCCATTAGATTTGAAAAAAAGTCCAAGCTGATCTCTCCTTTATCCACCTGTGCAGGACTGAAGACCCTTGAAATCTAATTTTCTAAGCTTTCAAAGATTTCCTCAAGTGTTTTGACAAGAAGTGGACATTTTAATTTCATCGTGGGGTTTGACTGTACAACTTGTAAAATTCGTCATTTTTATGATGGGTGTTTCATTGGGTTACAAAAGCCCAACTCTAACAAAAAGATATTTATTATTCATCAGATCTTTGGAAGATGTTTATACTGTGTTTTCCCACCACTGTGAAAGTTACTTAAGTCACTTTTTGTTTGTAACAATGGCCACATATGCAAAATATTTTTATATATATTATTTAAAAGCAAATGCCAAAATACACACATCCACATCCTTTTGTTCATACATCATACTTTGGTGCAATTGAAGCATCTAGTTAAAACGTGCCTTAAAATTATATATTTCAAGTGACTTATGATTTAATGTGTTTTTACAGAAGTAGCGTAAAAAGACACACCATGGTTCCCTGCTGTTTGTGATGAATACGTTTGAGTTTTATTCTGTGAAGTTATGAACTACTGTTATTTTTTTATTGTATTTTACTAGTCTTTTATCTTTTTGACAACCTGATGTATGCATTATTGTACAGTTTTTGTGAATATGAGTTATTTCTGTGCAATGCAACATGGCATTTTTTATATGCTTTCGGCATATTGTTTTGTCTTGTTCAAGACCAATGGAAATTGTTACTTTGTTTTTGGCTCTTAAGATTACTTCCTAACCACTGAACTCAACTCAACTGATCAGTTCCCTTCTGTTGCTATTAATTTGATAATGAGCTTAGTCCTTTCAGAGACTGTAAACTGACTGATCTACTGTGCTATGCAAACCAGCCAGCCATTAAACTACATCAAGTGACAAGCAGCTCTGTTTCTGCCTTTGTAATTCATGCTAATTAGAGTTCCTACTTGATTAAGCTTTCAAGGGTTCAGGTTGTACTTTAAAGGAGGTTACTACGACCACCAGGTGGCAGTATTTGGCTGCAAATATTCCGCATTGTGGTACCATCAATTGTACTATTTAATTTGGACACACACGCACGCGCGCGCACACACACACATATACAAAAAGCAAAAATGCTTACAAAGAGAAAAACAAAAACATTAGTGTTGATGCTGAAATATCCATATCTGCATTCATTCTGTAAAGTAATTTAGTGAATGGCCCACATGATGTTGAGTTGGGGGGCCAGGGAGTGCACTGAGTGGATGCAGCTCTCCACAATAGTAGGAATGTCTCAGTATGTCATTATGGTGTTCGTGTTGATACATGTTAGGGATTGTAAGTATATGTTGTAAACATCTGTTTGAATTGCCCTGTTTTTTCTCTTGTTCTGTAAATACACATCAGACAGACTATTTCCATCACAGGGCTGCTATTGTTTCACACAAAAATTCCTGGGGCGTTTTATTTAGAATTTCTGCTCCAAAGCATCAAGACTGTAAAATGACTCAGGCAAACTTTAATCAGCTATTGATTACCTTGAGAGCACACAAACCACAATGAAAATGACATCTTTCTTCAATTTCTCTGGGAATCCACATTAAGACATTACTTTCTGGCTCATTGTATAACCTTATTGTAAAGCTAATTGTACGTAGTCACCATATCCTCCCACTGAAAACATCTGAATAATTCCTGTTTGTGTGCGTTCTTATTAGGACTGGGAGACCGGGAGGAAATGGCCGCCCACCCCCCATTACCACTAAAGACCACTGTCTCCTCTTTAATTAACCATTCACGGGAGAAAGATCTATGCAGTAATGACACTTTTACTGGAGCAGATGGGACCCTACACCTGCATGTGTGTATTTACAACTAGCCGGATTCAATGCGACTGCAAACACAAATCTGAAATGTTTTAACTTTGAGCTAAAATCCTAAAACAAATGGACTTTGCCATGACAATGCAATCTGTTATGTAGAGTTGTATACATTTTAAAGTGGGTGCGTTCATTCATACTGAAAAAGGCATGTGCAAGATTTATTATAGACACACTTAAAGAGCCTTCCCCAACCAAAGTGCAGTTCTAGTCTCCAGTTCCTCTAACCTCAAACCAGTGTGAAATATCTCATTGCACTGTGAATAGCCTGATATGTACACTGTTTTACTAACTGACATCCTCTTCAAAGTAAAATATACACTGCATTCCTTTGACCTGAATGAGAACCAGGCGTCTATCTGATACTTTAATTTTCCCTTTGCAACTCTGTCCGTTTGTGTTTGCATTCTTCTAACATCCTGCTTTTTTTTTTTTCTTTCAGTCTATAAAGCAATTTGTCTTATTACTGAAATATATATATAAGCCTGATTCTAAAAACAGTGCGGCCTTTTGTTCTCCAGACTTTCTCTCTGTGTGGCCCCGCAGGATCCACATTTTTAAAGCTATAATTACAGATTATTTATTCCGCCTATGTGTCTCTATAGACTAAGGTGTTGATTCCTTGCTTCCCGAGCGGATTTTCCTTCGTTACGTGTACACAGACGCGCACATACAATTCTCTCATGGTCTCTTTACCGGCATCTCCCAGTCCCATCAGACGGAGGTTACACTGTGTCATACATAGTGCTTCTTTTGAATGGGGGCAGACAAACCTGAGCTAAAAGGTT
>JACN01072171.1:0-13063 GCA_000787155.1 Scartelaos histophorus | reverse complement strand
ATACTTATATTTATATTTAAAGTCACAGAAAGAGTTAGAAATTCCGCAGTTATGAGCAAATAATTATTGTTCTTCTTGACCTGTGTGGAAAGCTCCAGAAAAACCGTACAACCTGGCCCTTTGCTGCAGGTGTCTGAGTGCTCCTGGGGGGGCCTTTAGGTGTCACTCGGGGTGCCTCTCGGGGGGGGCCGCTGTTGTTAGACATACGGGGCTGTCGGGGGCTGTCGGGGGCTGTCCGCGGCTGCGCTCAGCTGACTCTGGGTTGACTCTCCGCAGAGGCTCGTTTACTGTTAGCCTTTAGCCTGTTAGCATCATGGCGAATGTCGCGGATACCAGGCTCTACGATATCCTTGGAGTTTCACCCTCGGTTTCGGAAAATGAGCTGAAAAAGGTACGTGCTCAAAAGCAAGTAGATATTTGGTAGAGGAACGAACAAAAGAAAATGTGTAGAGAGGTATTCCGGGGACAGCAGCCTGGTATAGTTTAGAATTGACAACGTGAGCTAGTTCGTGTAGCTTTAGCTCTAATGCTAAAAGCAGTTGGCAGTGCGCTAGTCGTGCCAAGATCGTTTCCACCGGGGCTGAATGTGCATTAACCCGTGGGACTGGGTCACTGACAGTTCGCGGTCATTGTCCACATATAGTGTACAGGTGTTTTTGTAGAGGACAAGTAGAAGACCTGATAACATCTTCTGTTTGTACCCCCTGAACACGAAATATCAGGAGTAGGAGCTAGCGAACAGGCTACTTAACGTTAATGGAAAAACAAGTCAATAACCTCCAGTGAGACAAGTCTACACTTAATTTGGATTAATCATTTGCAGAGCTACGCATTAAAAGCATCTTTGGACTATAGACCATTTTTCAGGTTAAAGAATATTAAAGTATAACTGTACTAACCTTGTTATTGTTATGAAATAGGCTAATGGCTAATAAATGAGCGAGTAATAAACTACACACAGGTGGATCTCCTCTGACACAGCCTTTAATACTGAACAATGAACGTCATCCTTTATTCCCTGCCTTTGCTACACACGCTAGAGAAGAGAGCACTCAAGTTTAGCACTTAGCAATGATTATGCTGTCACCAGATCTGTATTATTCAGGGAAAAGACTATTTGGTGTGGTGGTCTTACGTGTATCTTACACAGATAATTAAACGATGACTTCGCTAGTTCGGTATCTGTATAATAAATGAATGGTTAAGAGGCCCACATATAGAGTGGCTTCACTGAGGATGTCACCAGCAGTGAGTCCTCTGAGTGGCTGGTGTTTTTGACAGGCCAAGCCTTTCAGGAGAGAGCAGAGATGGAAATAGTTTCAACTAGATCTGCCACAGAAATCAAACAGATTGTATTTTTTTAGGCCTACCGAAAATTAGCCAAAGAATATCATCCGGACAAGAACCCTGATGCTGGGGACAAGGTAGGATTGAATAAAAAGGCATTAATCAGATTTACATTGACAATTATATGAACTGTTTATGACAATTTGTGTTTGTATTTCCAGTTTAAAGAGATAAGCTTTGCCTATGAAGTACTGTCCAACCCCGAGAAGAAGGAGCTATATGACCGCTATGGAGAGCAGGGTCTGCGGGAGGGCGGAGGTCCCGGGCCCGGCATGGATGACATCTTCTCCCACATCTTTGGGGGAGGGCTGTTTGGGTTCATGGATGGAGGACGGCGGCGTAACGGTGGGCGAAGGAGAGGCGAGGACATGGTGCACCCCCTGAAGTAGGTTTGACAGCACGCTTTGGTCAAATTCAATTTCAGTTCTAAGAAATGGACTCTGAATGCACAGTGATTCAGATATGACAATGATTATTAAAAACACTCTTCAACTTTAACTCATACTATTTTCTTTTATATTACCATGTGACCTGTGTTATCCTTCTGTTGTCCAGTTAGGTTCCATAGTGGGCCATGAGTGCATACTATATGTAGTATATTTAGTATATGTAGTCTCTCAAGATCATTCTAAAGTTATTCAGGGAAGGTTATTGATACTAAAAAAGTCACATTCATTAGACAAAATCCACTGATTGTGACTTTTTTTAGTATCGATACCAGCTCAAAGTATCATGGTTCAATACCAATTTTAGTATCAATTAGTATCCGGTTAACAAACCAAAATATATGTTTTCAACAAACCTAAATATATGTGTTAAAGGTGCACTACTTAATGTTTATGGTTGATGATATGTCATCTGTTTGTCTTCATGGCTATGTTAAAGCCTTATGTTGGATCTCGTTCCATAGTATTAGTATTAATCTGATTGATCTACTGTTTATTTAACAATTGTGGGTGTTTTGGAGCTCATAAAAAACATGCATTCATAGTGTGAACGGGGTCTCCTTTAAACAGACCTGATCTGTAACTTGGGATTGTGAAGTCACCTTATTGTCTCCATGAAGATAGAAAAGTTTAATACAGTAGTGTAGAAGACTCCGGGCGAAGCAATAACATTTCTGTAGAGATGAGCTGGTGGCAGATGTTCCATAAGAAAAGTTCTGCAATGCTCCTTTAATGTTGTTAATGCTGTTACTAAATGGTATTGTGTTGCAGAGTTTCCCTGGAGGACCTCTACAATGGGAAAACCACAAAACTACAACTTAGTAAGAATGTGCTGTGTAGTGCATGCAATGGGTGAGTTTTCATAGTCATTGTTTATTCTCTTTGATATGAAGATGTCTGAATTTTTTATGTGTTCACTTTCAGTCAAGGGGGTAAGGCTGGGGCTGTTCAGAAATGTACCGCATGCAGAGGACGAGGGATGAGGGTCATGATCAGGCAGCTGGCTCCTGGGATGGTCCAACAGATGCAGTCCGTGTGCACAGACTGTAACGGAGAAGGTAATGTTAGTGTTTTCTGTCAGTTTACCAATGCACTGAGAGCTGTGAGTGAACCCCAGAGCTCTTTGCACAGGTGAGGTCATTAATGAGAAGGACCGCTGTAAGAAATGCGAAGGCCACAAGGTCAGTAAGGAGACTAAGCTCCTGGAGGTGCACGTGGACAAAGGGATGAAGCATGGCCAGAAGATCACATTCACTGGAGAAGCAGACCAAGCTCCAGGGGTAGAACCAGGAGACATTGTCCTGGTGCTGCAGGAGAAGGAGCATGAGGTAACACCGGCTACTGACCCTGTGTCATCACACTGTAGACTCTAGTTTGACTCACAAGTCAAGTACACTGCATGGACCAAAAGAAAGTCACCAAAGTAAACATTCCCATGAAATGCTTCTCCTGTCATCAAGACAATGGCAACGGATGCACGCTTTGTGAAAATGGAGGATAATGTCAAAGCAAATTCATTTCAAACAGTATTGTTGAAATAGTAACATTAAACCTATTGAGTGACTTTCATTATATTGTTTAGGAAAGTGTGACATAATCCAACATTAGACTGTATTTCGTTTCTCAGGCAGTGTGTAAATTTGTTAGAGGAAGTTGGAATGCTTAAAAATATCATATGGACACTAAATAGATTTCACTGTGGATCATCTGTATGTGACATAATATTGAATGTGTGAAATATGTTTGATATATTTCATGTCCTTCTGTTGCTAACCAGGATTTTAAGCGTGATGGAAGTGACCTGCACATGGTGCAGCGCATTGGTCTGGTGGAGGCTCTTTGTGGGTTCCAGATGACCATCACACATTTAGATGGACGACAGCTGCTTGTCAAATATCCAACTGGAAAAGTGATTGAGCCAGGTAAATGTGATACTTAAACTGGGATTTGGTCATGATGCATGTACCTAAAATAGAACAAGAAAAGTTTCATGTCCCATTTGTACACAGGTTCTATACGAGTGGTGAAAGGAGAGGGAATGCCACAGTACAGAAACCCTTTTGAGAAGGGAGACCTCTACATTAAGTTTGATGTCCAATTTCCTGAGAACAACTGGATTAGCCCTGAAAAGCTCAATGTGAGTTTAAATCGTACCTTTTTACATTTGAATGTCTGACTCTGGGCCTTTAGTTTGATGTTGTGGTGACTGCTTCTAGGAGCTGGAATGCTTGCTGCCTGCTCGCTCTGAGACGCCGGTTATTGCTCCTGATGCAGAGGAAGTGGACCTGACAGAGTTTGACAAGAGTCAAGCTGGGGGCGGAGCCAGGAGGGAGGCTTATAATGATAGTTCAGACGAGGAAGGTGGCCACCATGGGCCCGGGGTGCAGTGTGCACACCAGTAGAGACTCGTCTCATAGAAACACACACACATGTTAGCATATACACAAACTCTGAGCTGACAGACCTGACATGCAGACATGCCCCATTCCCTCTGATATCTGAAGAGGGAAGTCTCTGAATCCATAATCACCTCACATCTCATCATGGTGCCCATCACATGCAAAATGCTGGAACAATGATTCTTTTGTTTATGGACAGTACTGCTCATAAAAACCACACTCTAAAGATGGTTCAATATCTGAGCTTCACTGGCTGATCTTGACTTGGTCTGATCCGTTTTCCTCATATAGGGCACACTAGATTACCATAACATAGACCAGTGACTAAGGTGTAAGCTGTAGTTTACCAGCATATGCTGCTTTCTGCACTGATCTTGCACATACACGTTGAAGTATTGGAAGTGGTGATAATGAAGTTCAGTTCAATAAGTTCCTAATATCAATGTGCCCTGCCTTTGTTTAAGTAAAGCTGTCCCCATAGCACACAGGGGCATGTTTCATAGGCTTCCTATGGGTGAAATATTTGGAGAATGGGTTGTACAAGTTTAGTTCAGTCTACTTCACACACCTCCATAGAGCACCTATGGTGAGGTGTCTCTTAAGTTTAAACCAAGCTTTGATCTTCATAGTGTGAATGTGGGGCCACAGAACTTGACCCTTTCTGTTGTATACTCCTCATGATTGCTGAGGACTGGTGTCCCTTGTATGTGTGTTACAGGAGCCACAGTTGAATGTTTGTTTAGCATTAGTGTTTCTGCTTTGTGTTGGACTGCAGTGCGCTTGTACATAACTATACAGTCATATTAAAGAAGTGGATTCTCATTTGTTTCACTTTAGACCCCACCCCTCTCCTCTCCTCTGGACTCTTAGAGATCCTCTGTACAAACACTTCACACATTTGTTCAGTCGTTTGCCAAATGTCATTGGGCCTGCTCATTAAATCCGTTAACTTGTAAATACATCCTTCTTAGGTGCAGTGGGCCTCTACAGCAGCGTCCTGTGTTATGTAAGCAACAAGCAAAAACCCAAATCAATCTTATAAGTAAAAAGGCGCTATGTGGAGGGCCGACCTGCACCGTCAGGACTCATGGTGTATGTAATTTAGTCCACTGGGGTTTGACGTGTACACAACAAAGGGGAGCAGTGATAAATTAATGTTAATGCTTATGTTTGTCCAGATTATTAAAATGTATAAGAAACCAGCTGTGTGCCTGTTACTCTTCCTTCTATTCATTTAAATGGCTGCCATGTGAAAACATCACTGTAAAGAAGACTATACTAAGGTACACTCAATGGCTATCCAGTCTCATAAAGGGCACGAATCAAAAATATATACTCAATCATTTATTGTCAATAAACCTGAATGCATTTGGGGAGCAATGTATGATCAAAAATGTACAGAAGAAATTTGAATACTTGAATAATATATCAACTAATATCAAAATTCCAATTATAAATCAGTAGATTGAAGAAGAGGGCAGCAAAACTTACACAACTCTACCAGGTATACTTGAATATTATGTATTAGGTATATTATGAATATTCACACTCTTCTCACAGTTAGGGCTGCAACATTAATTGCAACTGAATCAAAATCCCAACTTGAATGGATGGAGTTAACAAATACCAAAGGCTATAATTTTTGAAGTACCATGATTTCCTCCACTAACACAATACCCTGTCTTATACTGCATTAAAATTGCTAACCCTATATTGTAGTAGAGTACAAACGTGACAAATGTGATTCTTGTATTAGTCAGTTCATATTTCTGTATTTTTGTCAGTTCTTTTGAATGTGTTTAAAATGTGAAATTTAAACAGAACCCTATTTTATAAAACAAAAATTGCAAATCTAATAATTGCAAGAGAAAAAATGCAATTAGATATTTTTCCCTATTTGTGCAGCCGTATCTTTAAAGTAATATAGTAAAGAGTTTTTCAGTGGTGGTACTGAATAACTGATGGCATGTGTGTGTGAAAGTAAGTAGCAGCAGGTGTCTTACTGGTTTCTGCCAGGCATGACCTTCATGCGCACAGTTTACTGTACTCTATGGGGGCTGAGACAGGGGGCGGAAGCAGCTCACATGATAGTGTTCAAATCTGATCCAAACATCAGTGCTTTGAATCGGACTCTTGACATAAACAATGATAGCACTGTCAAATCCACTGACCCACAAGTTGGCGGTGCTCAAAACTTTGTGTCATTTTGTCCTTGGGCAAAACATTTAGCCCTTTCACCCGCAGTGTCTGAGTAAACTGGTGTATGAATCTGTGAATGGGTGAGTGAAGTTCCTCTGTGCAAGAAACACAAATGTTCAAATCATTCATATTGTTAACATAAACATTTTTTCACTTGTAGAAATTTAAATAATAACATAAATAATGCTTAAAAAGGAGTAACAGTAACAAATAATCAATAAATAAACTGCAAATGAAAAGGAGTGGACAATATCTCAGTCAGCATCCTCCTTGATTTTGGTGTGGTGCAGTCCCACAGGGCCCAGGAGCTCCTTAAACCCGGCTGTGTTCCTGCAAAAGAGAAGCCAAAGTTACATCACTGCTCTATGTGGGGCTGATCTCACATGGAGTGACTGACTTGTCTCTCTTGGACTGCAGGATGTAAGAGCGCTCTCTTCTCAGCTGCTCTAGTCTCTCCTTCACCACTGCCTTCTGCTGCTGGATGTCCTCCTACAAAACCAACCCAATTATTAGTAATATATCTTGAAAGTCATACTTCCTTCCCTGTCCCTATCTCCTATCAATCATCGCACTTGAGAATACATTCTAGCATTTGATGATGGAGGACAAGTGCCTTTCACTGTGGGAGATTCACTCTATCCAAACATATAATACACAAATTATATATGATTATTTGTGGGAAAATATATATTAATATAATGGCGTAAAGTCATTTCACCTGATCAGTGTCGTAGCTGATCATCTGGGTGTCCAGGATGGTGCCAGCACAACTGCTCGGTGCCCTGTGTGCCATGTGTAGTGTGTGTAATGGGGAGTTACGGTACTACATCTGACAACTATCATGTCTTTGGGGTTGAATAATGGCACCACTTTAAGCTGTAGTTAAACTGTAACCAGAGACGCAGAGAAGACATTGAACTTTTTGCCTGTTTTTATTCCATGTGGATAGGGATGGTAATGAGGGAGATATTTAATCATCTCCAGATCTTGAACTAATCTTGATCAACATTACCTTAGCTGGAGGATTTGACGTATTGTGCATGTTTTAGGTTGATGGGGGAAACCGACGTGCTTGGAGGAAGCCCACCCAGGCACAGAAGAAACACACCGGGAGACCTGAGACTTGAACCCAGAATCTTCTTGCTGTGAGGCCTGAATCCTAAACATTCAGCTACCACACCACCATATTCTACGACAGTATTTTGGATCAGTCCTCGGGCGTAAGTTCAGCTAAAGGGATCCTAGAATGAACTAAACCAACATCCTCCTTAGTCTCATCTCCACTGTGGAAGCTGCACTATCAGCCTCTTCACGTCCTCTTCGCCAGTGTGCAAATGTGAAGCTATTCTAACCCCATCCTAATCCATCATACTCTCTCTTCATCAGATCTCTGGACCATACCTGCTGAAGTGCCCTAGATGATCTCCCCTGTTGTAATAGTGGTTACCTGTGGGAGGTTGTGTGTGAGCAGTTTGAGTCTGTCCTTGAGGCCGAGCTGGTCCTCCTCTGCCTTCCTGCTCTGGATGATGGAGAGGCGCTCCTGGACCTGACGGAGATGATGACAATAAGAGTTAATATGGCTGACTGAGATTCAGGATCAAGACCATGCCTCAACCTTCCCCTGATTCTCTTCAGTGAACCACAGCTCACCTCAACCACTCTTTCAATTACCCAGAAGCCCTATTTATACAGGCCTATCGCGGCAAAACCATCTATCTCTGCTTTCTATACCCCCCCTTCCCCCTATCTTTATTGTATCCCATTTTTGTGGCATAGTCCTTGCTGGTGAAATTAATATTTGTGTGTTTCCTTCTAAGCCAATTTACTTCACTGAGATCTTAAGGGTGTGGTCACGCAGTTTCATCAGAGATTTCTTCATTAAGCCATTCTGCTGTCTGGCATTTACCGTTTTCTAAAATTGACTAATTGTACCTTGCATTATTTTTGTGAATACTTTATTGTTTTTATTTAAGCTGTCATGTGAAAGATGATCAGACCACTTTATTTAATTCAAGGTAGTTTTCAGATTATTTATTTCAGTTTTGGATATTTTTAATTGTTCAGGTGATTTATTAAATGGTCTGGTATATCTATTTTTGGATACTTTTCTTGAGAAAATAATTAAGTTATGGTCTGATAGACCTCTAACCATGTCGTAAGTTTTATACCAAATCGATGCATGTTTCAACTGACTTGCTTATTGTGATTGGAGCTTTTATTATTTAAGATAGATCATAGCTATTTACAACTGATTTGAATTTTTTGCGATTAGATTTGTCAAACCATTTTACATTAAAATCCCCAAGTAAAATTATTTCCTTCTTCCAGTTACATTCTTTAATAACAGCCTGTAATTTCTCATAGGACACACTAGAGGTTGATGGAGGCCCATATATTCCAAACAGTGTGAGTGGAGAGATTTATTCCAATATATATTATATATATTCCAAATTGTTAGGGGACGACCATTTTTTTGCGTCTGCATTTCAAGTGTTCCCTTACACAGAACTTGACCCCTCCTCCTCTACCTTCTGATCAATCCCATCTATACCCGTCTGTACCTTAGTACATTCAGAACTGCAGTTGCACAGTTTGTGCGTAACCAGGATTTAGTTATACACAAAAAATCTATGTTTGATTCACTCAGAGGATGATGTATTTGGTCACATTTGGGCATGATGCTTTGAATATTTATGTGGTTTCCAATTAAGCCCTTGAATTTAGCTTTAGGGCCTTACAGTATAGGGGCACGATTCTGACTCTGCAAGACTTTGATCTTACATTGTTAAAAAATACATTTCTTCCAATCATGTATGATGTTTCTACCTGGCCCTTGACCATTGTGGCTAGTTGGTGTCTTGCCATCTCATGGCAGTGTTTTTTATTGTCCGGGGGAATGGGCTGTTGTAAGAGTGAACAAATCCATTTTCAGAAATCATTTTAATGTGACAGGTCATGTTTTCATTACTTAACATAACATATCTAACCTGTAATTTTGTACATAGGCTGTGAATGAGTATTTTTGACCCTGTCTGGCTGGCATATACCTTGAGCAACTGGCGCTCCCTGTCCCTCTGCTGCCTCTGCTCCACTCTCCTCTGCAGATCCACCAGATTGCGCATGGTCTGCTCCTTCTCCACAGCAGACACATTCTCCACAGAGCAAAGCTTCTCTGCTCTTCTCTCCTGCAAAAGGATGAGGATGGAGGTAAAATAGTCAGAGGTGGCTAGTACTTCTGTACCTTTTTAAAGAGCTTGTACTTTTCAACAGCACACTTTTACTACATAATTTTTTATTGAAGTAACAACGCTCTTACTTAAGTAAAAGTTTTGGGTACTCTTCCAACTGTGAGTCTATAAGTGGCAAAAGCTTTATTCAAAAATGACTTGAACACCTTTCTTGTCAAACACAACAAAATCCAAGCACTCCAAAAAAGTAAAAATTGCACAAGGAAAAGTATAGTTAAAAATCTTTTATTTAAATAGCCATAGCCAACATGTTTTGACCACAATTGGTCTTCCTCAAGGCTTAGGTTTAACTAAGATCTGATGATGGCCCATGCGATTTTTACTTCTTTGGAGTTCCTGGATTTTGTTGTGTTTGATCCTTTTTCCATGAGCACTCTCTACCTGTTCTCACTGATGGAAACACCTGCAGCGGCCACATTTTTGTTTTTTCAGTATCTTTCTTGTATTCCTTCTTCAGATATGTTTTAATTTTTTACATTTTTGCGTCTATCTTTAGAACATATCAGATTTGGCGCATTATGTAATGTCATGTCTTTCAAATTGCATAAAATTCATATTATAAATTAGATGTATCAGAGTAACTACCCTGACAGTTCCTCTTTTTTAAGTTGCTCGCATTTGAGTTGTAATTTTCACAAATACTTTTAAAATTTTACTTGATTAATTTCTTGTGCCTTCTTTTCATCTAGATCTTCATTCTCCACTGCCTCATGGTGCAAAACCTGTTCCTCAGAACTGGAGGAGTTTGTCGATGATGTTAAAAGGTCCTCTGCCACCAAAACCTGTACTCTGTTTTCATCTTCACTAATAGATCCATGTGGGGTGATCTTTCAACACAAATAACAAATAGAGAAAACTCTGCATTGCAATATGTTATTTTACAGTTTTGCTGTTCAGTGTAGCAATGGCTAGTAGGATTGTCAAAAATATACTAACACTACTACTGATATGAACTAGTGTTGTCCAGATAAAAAAAACAAACAACACAATTTCTATACTAAGACATACACTCTACATATACAATATACCAATTCCTATACTTCAAAGATAATATACATTCTACATATTCTTTAGAAAATATAATGTGATTTTTGACATTAAATCATAGTACTTTCATTTATATTACCTTGTGGCCTTATATCCTCAGCCATCCAGGTAAGTTCCATAGTGGTCCATGGGCATATACTAGTCTATATAGTCTTATACTTGTTCTGATACAAAATCATTCTAAAACTATTTGGGAAAGGTCCATTTCTGCCAAACATCATACTTAAAAAAATAAGCACTTTTCCTTAGTATCAAAATCATATGTGACATTTTACTATTGTCACAACACTAGTAACTCTGCTCTAGACGTAACTAGCTATGTCGAACATTCATTAGCATGCAGGTTTTGTTTTAGATTACTGCTATTACAGTGAACAATAATGACTAATATTTTACACATTTATTGTATGACGATATGGCCAGTTCATAAAAACCATTGCATCTATAGTGTAAAATAATCTTTTTTCGGATACAGCCCATCTTCCCAAAGACATTTTGCCAAAGATTTTATATAATGTTAAAAGTAAAGGAGTTGGTAGCTGGCCAGTTGGATTCTCTCTCTTTCTAATGTGGAACTAACTAGCCTGGACTGTTACAGAATTACCTGCTCTGTGTTACAATACTGTATCTGCTCTCCAGCATTAGTTTCACATGTTGTCTGCTGTAGGTTGGTCTCATTTGGCTGCTGTCCACCTCTGTCTCCTCTCTCTGCAGGACAGTCAGGATTGGGTGTTTTGCTCCAGGCCAATGTGATCAGAGAGGCCTGGACCTCCATTGGACTGTTCACTGGTTCCTCCCTGGTTTCTTCCCTTCGATCGGAAGCACCCAGAACCTCCAGGTAGGGCAGACCGGCCATGGCAGCCCCACAGCCTGTAGTACAATGAATGGGACGTCTCAAGCTGTGGTATATGTGCTACTGAAGGTACGCTGTTTTTACTGTGGTCCTAGTTTGTTGTTTAATAAAAGTACTCAGCAAACTAAAGTAAAAGTAAAGTAAAAATACTAAAGTAAAAGTTAAACATTAATAAATAAGCATGAGACTGACTTGTTAATAAGATTTGTTTTGCAATTTAGCCATTATCCAAATAACAAGTAATTATGCACTGATACATGTTGTAACGCCCAGCAAAGATATAATGTAATTGAGACCAAAAAAAAATTATAATAAACATAGTACTATTACTACTACTTCTTGAGTACTGAACCCTTCACCAGAAAACTTACATAATGCATCATTAGATATGGTCATTCTACCAGATAATTTTGAGGATCTTTCCACATAAAACAAACCAGTTCAAAGTCTGCAGTCCTCACCTGTACATACATCAAGCTGTGGTGGAGCCTCTGTCCCCTGCAGACTCACAGGGATGGGCTCTGTGACTCTCAGGGTGCCCTGATCCTCTGCAGATGCCACTGTGTTTCTGCTGGACTGTGGTGGGTTAGACTGGTCTGGTTCAGTGGGCTGATCCATGGACAGCAGCTGGAGCAGGTTGTGCAGATACTGGGTCTGTAGACTACATTTCAAGTCCTCCAGTAGAGACAGGAGTGCAGGTGGATTCTAAAAATAGAAAATTAGGCCTGCAAACTTACTCCCAAACTGGATTTAATAAAAAAGCCTTGCTTCTGCCCTAGGGCAGCTATGGCTACAATAATAACTTGTCACCATGGAGTGTGGAGTAAATGGTGCATAAAATTGTTGAAAATTTTTGAGCAGCTGCAAAAGTGTTATATAATGTCCTATGACTAATATATCATTATTATTTTGATCCATTGTTGAATTCAGTGTTATGCTCATTTAATTTAGCTTATAATGTTCCCCAGTTGCATCTTTTTTAGTTTTACTATGATTTTATGATAATTGACATTTACATAACATAACATAGGATCCATATGGGGCCGGTGCAAAGAGATCTGGGCAGCGGTCGAAGGCGGGGGCCTCGACGACTGGATCTCTGGACATGGAGACTAGCTCTGGGGACATGGAATGTCACCTCGCTGGGGGGGATGAATGAACAATAAAATAGGAACTTTGGCTTTTTCTTACTCTTAAAACACAGAGCAGGGCATATGTGATTGCTTTCATGCAATGAAAACACATCATTATTCATTCAGGAGTTCAACTGAAGTGCAGGTAATTGAACTTGTATGTTTATTTTGTTTGGGGAGCGGCGGCGGGCTGGTGTGGGCTCGTAGCTCCGCAGCTCAGCCGCTGTGTGTTGGAGTTCACCCCAGTGAACGAGAGGGTCACATCCCTGCGCCTCCAGGTTGGGGACAGGTCTCTCACTGTTGTGTCGGCCTACGGGCCCAACGGCAGTGCAGAGTACCCGGCCACATGTGCTTTGTGTGCTTAGTGGACTTGGAGAAGGCATTCGACCGT
>KN493696.1:0-12731 GCA_000787155.1 Scartelaos histophorus | reverse complement strand
AAAAAATCACTGATGATTTTTGAGGAAATGTCATGATTTTAGATGCGCCTTATAGTCCCAAAAATACGGTATATCTCCACCCACCAGAGGCTAATGGGGATGCAGGATTTTTCCCTATGTTCTTTCCTTTCTCTCCTCCAACGCTCTCGCCACAAGGAACTGATGTGCTCATTCTTCTCATTCTTTTAAATCTTTTATGCTTTCAAAATCATGCATCTTAAGTACTGCACCACATTTCACAAATAATAATACCCCAGTTTTGACTTGTATCTAAAGTAGAAGTGAAGCTCTGATTTTTTGAACAATTAAGAGTCTCAAAGCGAGTGGTTTTACTCTCAACAGGAAACAGCAGGTCACACTCACAGCTTCATATCCTGTGGTCTGCAGACAAATCCCACTTTAGTCTTTGCGATTGGAGATTTTAAGTCTCGTCAGATTCTCCTCATGTCTGTGGTCTGTGCTTTTTATTGCACAAAATAGTTTAAGACTGAAAAATCCTGTAGTGTGTAGCGACTTTTACCGGTTTGTCTCCGTGGACTCTAGACAAATTAGTATGGAGACGAGCTGACAGACTTCCACCTGAATAGTTTGGTCTTGCATTGTTAAGAAAACACATTTTTAAGGGTGATTCATTGTTGCATCTGCTGTAAAATCACTGGCAACTATTTAACTCCCAGTTCTGAAAATGCACTCCAACCATGTTAAGTATTTATCTCCCCCTTTTCCCTGCTCTCGCTGTCCTACTTTGAGAAATAATGAACTGTTATGTCAAAACCGCACGCTTTTGTTATTTCAGCGCTTTCGCCTCATCACATTCCCACATTTTTGCACAATACAATTTAAAACTCGTCTCTCATCCGCGCTCCCGACATAGAGATCTGGCATTTTCTCTCCATAAGCAGGAGCCAATTATGCCCCTCGTCATAAACCATCTGAAAACAATCTGGCCGGGCATTTCGCTCGCGCCCTCCCGCTCCTTCGTCACATTCACTCATCATTTGCGTTGATGTGTTTTGTCGTCGGGCTAATAATATAACTGACTTATCAATTATTCAGGGCAGCAGAACAAAAACATGCGGACCAGACCAGGGGCTGCACGCTGCAGAAATGTCGTATCCAGGCTCGGTTCAGATGCCGTGAATTCAGAATGTCAGTCTGAACTGGAGTGTTTCTGGGGTTAGATGTAAAGCTGCACTGTGTAACTTCTGTTTCCATGGAGATGTTATTGCTTTATTCACGATGTTCCAGCGGTAGGTAAAGGTATCAACACCTTCAGTTTAAGGCTCCCATTTAAATGGATTTTTGAGGTGTTGCCACTAAAGTATTTTTTTATACAATTTTTTAAGGTTTTCACTCAAAATTAGAGCTCACTGAGTTGTAATTTTTGATACCGTCACAGTTCATACTTTTTTACTTCTGGACTTTACGATTTCCAATGCTCTGGGTGCAGTTTGAATTCATCCCTCGTCTTCATTCCATAAATTCAATTCAATTCAATTTATTTTTGATAGTCCAAATTAATGTCCTCACTTCAATTCAATTCAATTTATTTTTGTATAGTCCAAAATCACAACAACAGTTATCTCAGCGGGCTTCACAAAATTGTTAATTTAGCAAACAGAGATGTCAGAGAATGAAGCAGAATAAGAAAAATAATAATAATAATTAATTCATAATTCAAAAATACAGAATGTCCAACAACAAGCAGCAAATGGATAATTGTCCCAGCATCTCCTGTCCTTAGACCCTCCTTCTTCGGCAAGGAAAAACTCGAGAAAAAAAAAAAACTGTTGGAAAAAAACCGAGAAACCTCGAGGAGAACCACAGTGGAGGATGAAAACCTCCATAAAGGATGTTACTAAAGAAAACAGTGACCACGTTTACTTGATGTTTTTAATTCCAAATTAAATAATTATGAATTAAATAGAATAAAATAAATTATTCTCCTTTGAGTTTACATGGAAATAATTCTGAATTAAGGTTTACATGGAAAACACGTTAAATTGGCTTTAATCTTTTCATTATCTGTAGTTCTTCAGTGACTTATTAGAAAAATAGTTTGAGTTCAAGACCAAAGTTTTGCTCCGGGCACCTTTTTGCAGAGCGTCATTGCGTCAGAAGAATGACCCAACGAGCACGAACGACCCAAATTATTTTTAAGTGGAATAAACTTTTACATGATCACGGAAACAATTTAATCAGCTTTAATATTGAATAAACCACCCACTTAAATCGGAATGAGGTTTAATTCTGAATAATCATTAAGAATTAAGTGTTTACATGGTCTTTTTAAAGCAGAATTAATTTTTATTCCAAAATAAATTATTTTGAATCGCATTTGAAGCTCTCATGTGTGACTTATTAACCGGCTTATTTGTTGAGGCGCAACTTTGCTAAAAACAAATAAGTTACAAATATGATTATTCATGGAAAACGCTGAGCTGAGGGAACTGGAACAGCACCTCATAGTAATAAAGGTTTTGTAAATGTTTTATTAACCCGCCTTTTGTTATAACCAAATGGAGCAGTGGTGTTAGAAAAATGTCCTCCACCACTGATATTCTGGTGCTGGTCGTGGTTTAAAATTGAACTTGCCAAGGCCAATTAGCAGGAAAGTGTTCACATGTACAGAGACATTCAACGCTCCGTCTGCTGTGAGGGAAACACATGTCCAGATAATGAGGAGGTTTGGCCTCCACAGCGTCACAATCACCACACCAGTGTTTTCAGCCTGTTCACGTTTATCAAATGTTTGTATTTGTTTTTTAAAGGGCCATTTTACACCAGTTTCTGATCCAAGTTACAATGTTTTTTCCTCGTCAAAAGTTTATCTGGAGTTGTGTTTTGTTTCATTCACATTCAGTTTTCAAACTCCACAGGTTTATTAGAATCATCTGGATAATTTCAGCTCTGGAATTTGTGATCTACTGAACTAAATGTACTAATAACAAGAGCAATACGAGATTTATGATCTCAAGGGATGACGAGGACGCAAAAAATATCATGAAGATCTGTAGTTTTCGAGAAATCTCACTAAGATTGTAGATCCAGATCCAGATTCCAGGTCCGGATCCGGATCATCACCAAAATGTAATGGAGTCGTCCTTGGGCCAAGATCTACCTCTGCTAAAAATTTCATGAAGATCCGTCCAGTATTTTACGAGAAATCCTGTCCACAGACACAAATAAATAAATAAATAAATAAATAAATAGAATCTCCTTGGCGGAGATAATAAAAAGTTACTCAAATATGTGTGAATGAAACAAAACACAACTCTGGCATGTTTTTGATGAGATAATAATGCTGTAACATGTTTTAAATATCACAATTGATCATAACAACACAAAATGTGCAATGCTCCCATAGTTTAAATATGTTTTATGTCTTAAGACTTGCTGCACTTGTCTTGGTTTGGTCCTGGTTTGATCCTGGAGTCTTCATTTTGATCCTGTTCTGGTCCTGGTTTATTCCTAATCTAATCCAGGTTTCATCCTAGTTTAGTGCCAATCCTAAAACTGTGAATATGCAAGTATGAACGGCATCTAAATTACTTATAATAAATGTTTGCAACTAAGATTTATAGTTGAGTGGACAAAATGTGCACAAATTCATACATAAATTATCTCCAAATTCCGTTCCGTTGGTTGGTTTTATCTCTTCTCCAGCCCAGTGTGTTCTTGGCTCTGCTCCTCGACTCAATCTTTTGTTTTCCTGTTGTTTTTTTTGCAGAGCCAGAGGAGGAGCCACGTGAGATCGTCAACAACACCATTCCAGAGGGTAAAACTTTCACCTTTACTCTTTTAACAAAGGGTTTTAGATTTTAGACTTAAGGCTGAGGATCATGGTTTTCAAATTGTGAAAGGAGGACATCTGCACAGTGAGTTAGTTTTCACTTCATTAACATGCAGGATTTTTGGACTTGCGCACATCTTAAAAAAAAAAAAAAAAAAAGATTTGTATTACGCTTTTTAGACTCACGGAGATGTTTTACTTTGCATTATTCATTCACTCCACACCTGGTGAGTGGTTAGAACAGGTTTTTTTCAGATGGGGAATTACAAAAAGTACGAAAATATTTGCCTTTCCAAATAGCAGCGGATCTGAACTATATCAGGCATAAATTAAGGTTAAACAAGGTCAAAAAATAGATTAAATCAGCTAAAATGAGACTAAAATATGCACTTCAGTGGATTTGTCTCTGCATAAATCAAAAACTCAAATAATATAAACTCCAGGGCTCCGTGTATCAGTGGTACATCTATCAGTGGTACATGTATCAGAGGTACATGTATCAGTGGTACATGTATCAGAGGTACATGTATCAGTGGTACATGTATCAGTGGTACATGTATCAGTGGTACATGTATCAGTGCTACATGTATCAGTGGTACATGTATCAGTGCTACATGTATCAGTGGTACATGTGTCAGTGGTACATGTATTAGTGGTACATGTATCAGTGCTACATGTATCAGTGGTACATGTACTGCTGCTTTAGACTGTTCACTCACGAGGAGCAGCAGGAGTAATAGTTCAGTAAGAAAGTGGAGCCAGCCTGAGTGGTGGAGGTCAGAGGTCAGAGGCCGATGGTGCTGCCCCAGTGTGGAGTGAATGAAGAAGAAGAACACTCTGGACACAACTCATGGGTCATGAAAGGCTCTACAGCAGTGATAGTAGTTTAAAGTTAATAGTAGTAGTAGTAGTAATGGTAGTAGTAGTAGTAGTAGTAGTAGTAGTAGAAGTAGAAGAAGAAGTAGTAGTAGTAGTAATAGTAGTAGCAGCAGCAGTAGAAGTAGATGAAGTACGGGTGACAGTAGTAGTAGCATTGACTAACTCCTAACACTAACTCTCCTTTTTCTTCGTCCAGTGAAGTACGTGGGCGGTTACCACGGGCTGTTGTCGGGGGTGACGGTGCGTCCGGGCAGTGTGGAACCTCACAGTGTGGTGGAGTGTCTGTACGCCTGCAGGGAGGGGCTCGACTTTGGGGACCTGGAGACTCTGGGCTCCGGCATGAAGGTACGAACAAGTGGATCTGTTTGTGAATATTAGAAGTGCACAGCAAAAGATTCTGTTTTTTAAAAGTGAAAATAATCTTCAACTCATAAAAGGCAGTGAAATTATCTGCCAATGCAGCAAGATTATTTTATTTGACAAGTTAACTGAAAATAATCTACCTCTAGACTAAAATTAAGCAGCCTCAGAACTAGTAAGTGCATAATAAATCTGAAAATGATGAATAACCTGATATAAGTTTTAAAATTTTGGCCAAATCAGAGAAATTTACAGTGAGTTTTAGTTAAAAACTGCCCTAAATATTTGTACAATTTTGTTACTTGTGATATGTTTGAAATAGTCGCTGTTTTGTTGATTAATTATTCATGCATTTCATATTATTTGTGCATTTGGTTCTTAAAAAATTATATCATGGCAGAATTGTTTTATTGTTTTATCATGAACAATTTATCGCAAAATGGATCAAAAAGTGAGTGTGATTTCCTGCTCTATTTGGAGAAAAAAAATTAGATTTAGACAAACTTTATTGATTCACAAGGGAAATTACTTGGACACAGTTTGAAAGATAATTTGTTTTATCAGATTTTGAATTTTAAATACCACTTTCTTAGTTTTAGGGCTTGAAAATAATATTTGCGCTGGATATTTAAAAGGTGATTTTTTTATTTTGAATTTGAAACATATTGAAAAAAAAACTTAAAATTTCAGCAACTAATTTCAGAATAAAAATAATTCATCATTTTTCAGAGTTAAAAAATTGAAACTAAGAAATTTGGTGGCATTAAAATTCAAAATCTGATGAAACAAATGATCTTTCATACAGTAGCACAATATACTGTAATAAAAAAGAGAAAAAATACATAAATGGTAATAATAAATTCTAAATAAGTAGCAAAAATAGCAAGAAAATTTGATAAAAAAGGCTTATTTTTTATGAATTTACAAGTAAAAATAAAATAAAATAGAAATAATAAAGTAATAAAATATCTCAGCAGTAAACAATAGGCAGCTAAGACAAAGGCTCTAAGATGATTTGTGGCAAGTTTTTTATTATAACTAAAGTATTTTTGTGTGTCCAGGTGCACGTGAACCCGAGTCAGTCTGTGTTGGTTCTGGAGGGCGACGACATCGAGAGTTTTAACCGAGCCGTGCAGCAGGTCACGTACAGGAACTCCCTGAGGTTTGCCACGCCCGGAGTCCGTCCCCTCAAACTCACCACCTCACTCAGGTAAAAAAAATAATAAATAAATAAAAAATGCTATAAGTTGTTTTTTATGGCCATGGCTGCCCTGAGACTAAAAGAAACATGGCTGCCAATCTGTGCCCAGACCGCTCTAATAATCATGATTCAAGATGTTTGTTGTAGTTACATTTAAAGATTCACTATGCAACTTTTCATACATTGAGGTATTATTGATTATTGCTTTATCTAAAATCAAACAAATTTGCACCACATGTTTTTTGTTTGTAAAAAGTCATCCGCCTTAAAAAAAAATCTTTGAGCAGGGTCACCTCACTCTACAGTGCAAAAAAGCTTGGCCAAAATTCAACATATACAGTCGTTGTATATCCTAATTTAAACCTGCCAGTTTTTGCAATTTTTGGGTGTTTTTATTTACAAAAAAAAAAAATCCAAGATGCTGGACTTCAAGTTTGTATATTTTTATTTTATTTTTTTTTAATTTGGTGATTTTACCATTAGAATAACATGAAGAGTTTATGTCGTTACTATGGCAACGGCGTAAAAAAAATGTGACATTAGTGTCATTGACTTTTTGGATCGGGATGCTAAAACTGAAGTTTGTGCAACATTTCAGAATTTTTTGAAAAACCAATTGTTTTCTCCCATATTAAGTTTTGTTTCAATCTATAGGGGGCGCTCATGGGACAAAATGAATTTTCTTTCACATTAAGTAGCTTTAGGACAGAGTTTAACAACTTTCACTGAAATTGGAGTTCGTAGGTGCAAATTGGAGCCACTTGTAAAAATGTCTGAAATTCTTCTTTGAATATTTGCCACTTTGCCAATTTTGCCACTATTCACAGATCATTAAACGTGTGAGAAAAAATGTGGATAACTTTTGATGTTCCGCCTCTGGAGATAATGTGTATCCAATTTGAGCCTTTTTGGGTGAACGCCCTCAGAGGAGTTTGTGAAAGTTTATCAAACTTTAATCCAATATTGCTGCCCCCTGGTGGACGTCATTGTTCAGTGAGTGAAAAATGGGTGAGTTGGTTAGGAGAAAAATAATAAGGAAGAAAGAAAGAAAGAAAGAAAGAAAGAAGAACATTTTGATACAAGAACAATGTTCAGTTTTTTGGGGGGCGACAAACTAGACATTTCCGGAAAGCTCTGGCTCATTTGTACTTCATGGTCCCTGGTCACTACGGCGAGTCACGTCACGTCATTACCTTTACCTTTTTTACCTTGACTTTTTTCAGAGAAATTTGCAGCAGATCTGACCTGTAACTTGACCTGTAACTTGACCTGTAACTTCACCTGACGGCGTCACCTGCTTTTCTCCATGAGATAAATCTGTTTAATTATATAATGTGGAAGATTTCAGACAAAATATCAAGAACATCTCCATGAAAACGAGCAGATGTGGCCCTCTACCACAACATGACATAGATCACCTAAAAGTGCTTACATAATTCTTTAATCTTTGGATAAATCAATCAAATGATGGATTACACAGGCAGTGTTATTACACTGTACTGTGTAAAGAGTAAGACGACCTTAGACAAAGTAGATATATTCAAACAGATGAGAAAATTTGTTAAAGTCCATATTCAAATCAGACTTCTCACTGTAGAATCTAATGAGTTCACCTTACCTGAAAAAACCGAGGAAACCTTGAAAAATCTGCCTACAGTGACGACCTTAGACAAAGTAGATATATTGAAACAGATGAGCAAATTTGTTAAAGCCCCTTGTACAAATCAGACTTTTCACTGCACTGTAGAATCTAATGAGTTCACTTTACCTGAAAAAACCGTGGAAACCGATTACCTTGAACAATCTACCTACAGTGGACTGTGAATCTAAATCTAAATTCCTCAGTGTAGTTTAGTTTAGTTTAGTTTTTTTCATTGAACTCATATTGTGAAGCTGAACAACTGATCAGTCAGATCCTCAGATCTGAAATCTGCAGTAACCTTTGCTCTAAGAGAAAGTTCATTTCACTTGGAAAAACCATGGAAACAGATTGTCTTAAACTGAGCCAGTAAATGTGACTTTTATACACAAGTTAAAAAGTAAAAACAGGTTCTATTCTATAATAATGACATTTAGATCTGCACCAGCTCAACCAAGGCTCCTGCAGATGTACAAGTGTAGTTTAGCCAAGCCTAAATGAGCAAAGGAGGATGTATGGATGTATATGAGCCCGGGGATCATTATGGGATGATTAGGAAATGAGTTAATAAAAGAAGGACCGGACCAGACTGGGAAATGGAGCTGGACTCTTGTCAATAATTGAAGTTACTTGTCTCATTCAAACTGACTTTAGTCTAACAATTCTGACAATGAATGAGCTTTTTTCGCCCTGAAAGTTGCTGTTATTTTATTTTTAACCCCAGTGTTTTTACAGTGTGGCGTACTATTGCATTTCATATTGTTCTAGACTAAAAAGATAAGAATTTATGATAATATCGGCCTCTCCTATGATAAACGATGATGTTGGAGCTGAACTCGCAGATGTCGCTCTGATCATTTCTATTAGTGACGTCGCCCTGGAGCAGAACCCGCTGTGCGTTTTAATTCTATTCATTTAAGCAGACGTCTGTATTAAATAAGATTGACCTGTGGACTTTTGTGATGCCGTCTGGAACCGAGCTACAGTGAGTTACATCTGAACACTGACCTCATCAAACAGGGACTTTGCTTGAGCCCAGATAAGGAGAGTCCTGGTCCTGGTCCTGGTCCATAAAGCTTTGCCCTGAAGCAGATAAGACAGAATATCTTATCTCACTCACACACTGTAACTTTGGGCTGAGAAATAACTAACCTTAGACTTTTTCCATTCGGTATAACACTATCTTTTGGTCCATCGGATCAAAGAATGGACAAAAAGCGTGTTTAAAGGTGCATTATGTAACTTTTCTGCTGTGGAGATAATATTTGGTTTGCTTATATGATTCAGCTGTACGAAATAAAACAGATCTATGGTGTATTTTTTCAATTACAGGTTTTTATTGCTCAAAAATACCTTAAAAATCTGCATTTTTTTTATTGCTTAAAAATACCTTGAAAAACCAGCGTTCTTACTCTTAGTGGGCTGCTTCTCCACAGATCTGACCCATAACTTTGAGAGATAGAGTTTATAAAGTAAAAATACCTTGAAAAACCAGCGTTCTTACTCTTAGTGGGCTGCTTCTCCACAGATCTGACCCATAACTATTAATGCACAAAATTAAATACAAAATAAATCGTGCTTTTTCTCAGTTACAGGTGTTTTTATTGCTCAAAAATACCTTGAAAAACCTGCATTTTTACTCTATTGCTGCTTCTCCACAGATCTGACTGGTCACTTCAAGAGATATATTTTATAAAGTACATATTTTAAACTGTTAACACAAAAGACTCAATTCTGAACTGACAAAATAAGACAAGAATCACATTTTAGAAGTTGTTTGTACAGAGATAAACTAGAAGATTTGCAGTTTTTTTGCAGAATAAGACATAATAATTTGTTTTTTGTGGATACTTCAAACAATTCAGCCTTCACGATTTGCCATTATGTTCATTCAGATTGTGATTTTGATGTTTTTGTGAGTTTGCATTGTGATTTTTGTTTATTTCTTAGTCTTTAAATACAAGATAAGTGATAAGATGGAACATTATAGGCAAAAAATAACATATTTTTACAGAGAAGCATTTTCCGTCTTCACTCAGTTTTGCATTGAACCTTTAAAATACTCTACATCTCATATTAAAATCTACTTTCTAATAATCTAATATGAAGTAACTCCAGTTTTGTAGCTAGAATATGGTCTTTTACTTGGAGGCAGCTCTGGAGAAAGCCGCTCTCTCTGTTTCCGGGTCAGTGCTCTGCCATTGCTTAACAACTGTGAATTTTCGCTTGGCTTTAGCAGTCACTTTTAGCTGATAAAATATTGATTTTCCTTTGGAAGTACAATCCTCCTCTACAGTGTGTGCACTATGATTGTATTTGACTACAACAAGAGGCCAAGAATAACACAGGGAGTTTGAACCTGCGCAGACAGACACAGTGTTTGGCTTTCAATTAAATACTAGAAGGTCCTGAAGTCACAGAAAAATGAATAAACTGTAAAAAAACACACCAAATCAAAGACCAAACTGCACATTTACTTGATTGAGGTGCACTATGTTATTGTATTTTCCCAGAATAATCCACAATATGGCATTAAACATGTCTGTTTTGCAAACATACATAACTTCATAGTGCAGGGTCAGACTCATTTTGGTCTGGGGGCCGGATCCAACGGGGCCGGATCAAAAAACTCATGACATAAACACCCCAAAAAGAGCAGTAAGTCCAAATATTTGTACAGCGAAACACAAATCTATTTAATACATTTTGATTAATCGCTTAATTAAATTATAACTTTTTATGACTTTAGGCCAGTTTGCTCCAGATTTTCCATAAAGGTTCATTGTGTTAGACTAACACAAAGTGTATTGTGTCTTGTAGGAACATGATTGTGTTACTGTCACATGAGAGACAGTTGAAGGATTCAAGACAACAACATAAAAAGCTGCTTAAGGCTAAAGACATAAATAAAATGTTTTAATTTTCATCAATTTTATGCTTTTAAGACTTTTTAAGACCCCGTGGGAGCCCTGTATTATGGCAACAGGCAAAACAATCGTCCTTTAAGAGCGTTTGGGACGACTTCAGTCATTGTGCTGCTCTGGAGGAGGCGTCCACACTCTGATGCACTGGAGACGCTGCTCTGCTCAGCAGCGCAGAAAATGACCAATATTTTAATAGAAAATATAATTAAAATATTTTAGTAGAAAATCAGCCGAGGGCCAGATTAAAGGTCTTGGAGGGCCGGATCTGGCCCCTGGGCCGTATGTTTGACACCAGTGTCATGGTAAAATGTAAAACATGTTTCAAATGAACAATGAGCCATGAAGAAAATAACCAAGTGGAATAACAAAATAGTCCTGGTTGACAAATCATAACCTTATATGTCAGTATTTTGTGCGACCAGGTTTGGTTGTTTTTCTGTAGTTTTGCAAAGTCTCTTTTATTATTGAGTCCAAATAGTTTCATTGTTTCAATTCAATTGTTTCCAGACATTTGCTTTGGATGAGACTTTTGTGTCATTTTGGAAAACTTGAAAATTTATGGATTGCAACAATAGCTCTAGTTCTATTTTAGTATTAAAGACATTGTTTTGATAAAAAGATCCTGCATAAACTGGTGGATGAACCATTATACAAACAACTTAAACTGGGTGTCGCTCTGATAAATCTGTTCAGCTCTGTTTATGGACCAGTTCCTTCACTGTTCTGGCTGCCGTTGTAACTGTAGCTTCCACTTGTGTCATTTTATTTTGAAACATCAGTATTGTGTTATTGTTGCTTCTCTTTCCAGCCCTGGTTGTTTTGAGGCCAGTTCAAGGTCAGATGTTCAGGTCTGTGTCGGGTTGTTTGTGGAGATTAGAGATGTGAGGAGGCTCCAGACGGCCGAGCTGTGGCTCCTGCAGACTCGTCTATATCAGCTTTGCTCCCTCAGACAGTGGATTTAACTCTAGAGCAGAAGTGGCCCCTGCACCTCTGAGTGTTGAGATGCTGCAGGACACAGGACCTGCACTGTTCATTGTGCAGTCAGCAGTAAAGCACTTTGAATTCCTTTGTGTACAATATATACACTTATACAGATAAATATATTGCACATTTTCTCAATTACAGGTGTTTTTATTGCTCCAAAAACTGTGTTCTTACTATGAGCGGGCTGCCTCTCCATAGATCTGACCAGTAACGGTGCATATTTTAAACATTTCATAAGAATTAACAAAAAGACTGACAAAATAATACAAGAATCACATTTTAAAACATATTTATACACATCTAAACTTCAGATGAGCTGTTTTAACTAGAATTATTGTTGTTTGTGGAACAAATTATGACACTTAAAGCAATTTTACTTTATGATTTACCAATTGCATTCATTCAAATTTGCATTTTATTAGCATTTTTCTATTCTAAAATGCGTTTTTATTAGTTTGCATTGTGATTTTAATGTAATTCTTATTAATGACGAGATAAGATGGAAGATTATAGGCAAAAACGAACATCTTTAAGGAGAGAAGCATCCTCCGTTATGCAGTGCACCTTTAAAATACACTAATTCTATTCAAATTCGTGCTGTACAATAAACTTTGCTCCTGCAGGATGAACCAGTTGGGCACAAGAAAAGATTTTGTTGCCAGATAAGTCCATGCCCTCTGTGTGTTTTCTGTTTCTTGCAGATGTTTTAATGAGGAGAGCTGCCTGTCCCTGAAGCAGCTGGAGGGTTACCTGGTGGTGCTTCAGCCAGATGCCCCGCAGATCTCCCTGTCGGGGGTGGGACCTCACCTGGCTCGTCCCGCTCCGGAGTTCGAGAGCCCACGGGGAGTACCTCTGTTCCCCGAGCTGAGGATCGTGTGCTCCCTGTCTCACGCCGTCAACACAGCGGCTCAGGGCAT
The DNA here is from genome assembly GCA_000787155.1 of Scartelaos histophorus. NCBI lineage: Eukaryota > Metazoa > Chordata > Actinopteri > Gobiiformes > Gobiidae > Scartelaos > Scartelaos histophorus. The sequence continues at coordinate 34 of KN493696.1, read as the reverse complement.
GGAGGGAGGAGGTAACACAGAAAGCATCTTGTTG
>KN493695.1:7153-21324 GCA_000787155.1 Scartelaos histophorus | reverse complement strand
AGAAAGCTCAAAACAATCAACTTTGCGTAATGTCTCCTCTTTAACCTGTCGTAAATAATACATCAGCTTAAATGAATATCATTTTAATGAATCATTTTAATAGTAAGGTAGTAGATTAGTAGTGATACAGGGATACAGATGGGTGCGTTTTGGTTTTACATTGCTGTAGTCTGGGATGTTCAAATTATGACCAGGGGTTCAAATTTAATTTAGGTTTATTAAGGACATCAAAATCGCATTAGACAAGCCAGATGCATTGCTTTTAGTGTTTTAGTTCTAGTTTTCAACACCTGTCCCTCAAAAACACATAAGCTACATGCATAAAAGCGGACAAGATACATTAGTTACGTACATTTAAGAAATATATGGCATTATTACATTTTCAGAGAGCATTTTTGGTTGGAAAAGGACAATAATTTTAATTTCGTTTTAAATTTGTTGCCGTTTGTTTCCAGCTGATAAGCATGACCCTCAAACTCTCCAGGTGACTTTGCCCACATTTTCTTAGCGCTACTTTTTACTACAAAACAGAATTGAGGTTCTACTAAGGTTCTGAGGGATGTAGTTCAGTGTTTTAATTGATCGATGGAGTCTTCCAAAATTTGTACTGGTTTACTCATTGTTTTATTTAGATTATAAGAATTTCTATGGGACAACAGCAGAAAGGAGAAGTGAATGAGCTGGTTAAAGATTTGGTATTTTTTTGGTGTATCTATGTAAAAAGGAAGATTAAACTCATGCTTCACAAGTTGTATCTCTCGCTCTATATAAATACATTGTTTCCTAGTACTTTTTTTCTTCCTAAATAGTTTTAGTTGACTATTGATCTGCAGGACATGTCTTTAGTCGACCAAGAAATTCTTTAATCAACTACAGCCATACTTCTGAGCCTTACTTTAAATAACCTCAAATAAAAGCTTTTTTTTTGAACAAGAAGAATAAAAGTAGACTAATCTGTGATATAAAAAGCGAATGGTCAGAATAAAGAATAATGTGTCTCCTTCGATTCGTATTGCAAACTATTCTTTATTAGTGGCCTTTACAGACTTCATAGCCTGTGCACCTCCACTAGAGTCCTGAGTGGGTTGTGTCCACCAAATGTCTCCTTTCTTTTTCTGACCTTTCCTCGGTGTTACATAATCCACTCGTCCCACTTTACGGTTACTGCTCACTGAAATCGGTCCAATAGCCAGATTATTGGTTTTCTTTATATAGTCTGATATTCTAGTTTTTGTAAGATATAAAGGTGCGATGGGGATTTCAGCAAAGTAGCTTAGTTCAAAAGACTTGTATTATGCAACATTGACTCTAGTGAGCTTTAAGCCATGTTTATAATGCCGTTACCTCCTCAAAAACATACCTGGAGTTGTGTTTTGTTTCCTTCACACGTTTGACAAATGCTTTATTAGTCCGTCCATAGCTCCAAAGCTCAAAATTTGCTGTTCCACCTTGTGATGTCATGTAGTGGTAGTTTTAAAGATAACCGCTCCTTTTACCTTTAGTTCAGTACACAGCAAAAAGTGGAGTGTTAAAATCGACTCTCACAGAATCAATTTTAACATTTTCTCATATGAGTCCAATCTGTTCTAGAGTTCATTTAAAATTTTTGGAAATGTTAATTAACACTGGACCAAAGTTCCTGTTAACCCCCTAAATCAAAAGTTATATTAAAGTTTTAAGAGTAAAAGGATAACACTTTGTAAGGTTATCTAGATTTAGCTTAACAACACACATAGATGTTTTATTTTTACACTTTATTTTAGTTAGTTTAAGATGAAATTATGTACAAAGCTGGTTTAAATTGGTTTTCTCTGGCGGGAGTTTGAAGTGGTGGGTGGGAGGTGCCAAATTAACACTAAGGGAACTTAACACTAACACTAGGGGAATCTGAATTCACTTCAACCACATCAACAATGGCAAATAACTCCAACTCAAACCCCCATTTAACTTTCAAATAGTTAAAATAACACTTTTTGTGTTAAAAACAACTCTGAAATATGTTACCTCGAAATGTTAACCCTCTAGTTTTTGCTGTGTAGCTACCACTGATGACTGATTAAAACTAAAGGATTTCTCAAATGTGTGAATAAAACAACTCACCTCCGGATATGTTTTTGAGAAGGTAATAACGTTCTAACATAACTAAAATTGAGCTTAATGATTTGCAGTGAATAATCCACAATAAGACACTAAACTTGTCAATTTCCATGGAGATGAACAGGAGACGCCAGCAGGCCAAGTGACAGGCCAGGTCTGTGGAAAGGCGACCCTGCTCAGTCAGAATGCATGTTTTTCAAGGTATTTTCAAGCAACTAAACCAAGCGTATTTGCATGGCTAAGTTTAATGTCTTGCTGTGGAACATTCAAGTAAAGGCAATGACATCTCCACGGAGACTAGCAAGCGACGTACCCTCCACCAAAATACTTCCATAGAGCGCCTTTAACTTGACATCAATATACGTACGGCAGATTTAGCTTTTTTGTTTGGCACTGAATGTCGCCGTGACGGATATAGCAAGACTGCACACGATAAAACACAGGAAGCTAACTTTAGGCGTACTTTGGCGAGTACTTCTTCGGGGGGAAGGAAGGCTAAATATTTAACCCCAGATCTTCTCGACACAAATAGAACTGGACTGTTTCAATATTTACTCCCCAAAACTCCAACTTCAGAGGAGAGGAGCAATGCTGTCTCTTAGTGGCCAAAATAAACCTCAGATTGCATGGTTCATTTTTGACAACAGGTCTAATAATAGCGTCTCTTGAGTAGCATTGAAATTCCTGCCTAAGTTTTATTATCCAATTACAAAACCACAGCACATTTGGATTTTAAAAAAAAAAAAGTTGCTGGCCTATTTTGTCTCTTTATGCTTGTGTAAAAAGATTTATAATGGGTTTTTTTTGTATTTTCTATTCTATATTAGGCTGTTTCTTCATCACAAACATGCATGGGGTTGTTTTTTTTTTGTTTCATTTACACGTTTAACACGCAAACCCTGCCTATTTAAGCAGGGTTTGGAAACAGAAAACACTCTGTTCCACCCTTTGATGTCATGTCGCAATACAGGAGGTGACCCACAGTGTTTTTAAACTCCACACACCTTCATTAGAATTATTTGGATAAGTTCAGCCCCGGAATTGCCAATCTCTGCTGAACAAAGGGTAAAAGGGAGCTGTTATCTTAAAAACTACCGCTTTATGACGTCACAAGGTGGAACAGAGCACTTTGAGCTTTGGAGACAAAGACAGACTAATAATAGAGTTACTCAAATATGTGTGAATGAAATAAAACACAACTTCATGTTTTTAAGAGTATTATAACACGGCTTAAAGCTCACAAGAGCCAATTTTGCGGAATATAGGAGAAGTAGTGAATTTGATGTCTTGAATATTGATTTTAGTTACAGGTCTTGTACCGATTTATTTTTTTCCCCCCAGGTATTTGAGAAAAAATGTATCTCGCCCCTGTACAGATCTTGTATAAGCAGCTCTTGAGGTCAAAATAAGTCCACTGCTGTTGTCTGCTTCTAATTATGAAGTGTTTTATTGTTCCGATAATCAGCAAGCGCGTGTAGCATGTTTGGAAACATGTGGATGATGACTTCCGGTGTAGATCCCGACACTGTGCATGCGATAAAAACGTGGATTCAGCAGCAGCGTCTTCACAACCTGCTAAAGCTTTTCATGAAGGACATGATTCTAATTGCGTCTTCAATGTGACTTACAGGCAGCTGATCGTAACTGTTCATCTGCCGAACGTAACGGAACGCTACAATGACATCTTTTTGTTTTTTATATTAAATTAGACAAATTATAATACACAAATGAATAGGCGGTTTATAAAAGGAAAAAAGAAAGAATACTTGAATGACTTCTAGATGAAGAAAACTATGCCATTTTCTCAGAGTTACTAACGCCAATACAGCCCTAAAAGTCATCATTCGCATGTCTTAAACGTCTGGTGGTTTGGGACGTAAGTGTGAATAGAGCTTGTAGTTCACTTTACCGTCACAGCAAACTTTGCACTAGTCTCGGAGTTGTGAAAAGCGTTGCAAAACTCCTCATGGTGAATAAAAAGGCTGCTTGGGATTCAACCATTCAAAAAGTTGTGTTTTTCATGACTTTTTAAGGTTGTAAAAATAAGGTAAAGTGCATTTAACTGTTAACTGTGACAGAAGATTTAAATGCTGTGTCTAACTCCACTGGTGTGAAAATGGCCGGTTCTTTCTTGTTCTGCTTTAAAAGCTCAGTAAAGACAGGAAAACGCTGTGACCATTATTAATAATTATTCACCATTTACTTTCCCAATAACTCATATTCTAGGTGCTAAAAGCCTTTACTTTGGGAGCAATGTTTGTTGATTTTTTTGTTTTCTTTTGTGGAATTGGACTTTGACCAAAACTGTAATTTTTTTAAATTTTTGCGTTTTAGTTTTTTTTTTCCCACCAAAATAATTAAACACAGTATTCTGCCTTTCTACTTACTTTTCCACTTACTTCACTTACTAAAAACAACCGATAGTTTTGCTGTTATGTTTCCTCACTGACCTTTTGCATTCTCCACATCCTTCTTTTGTCATGACGGTAAAGCTAACAACTTACAATGCGAACATGCACTTCCTGATTATTAGACAGTGGCTCAGGGCGACAATAGCTCAGCTGGTAGAGCGTTTGTCCACTGATCCGAAGGTCGGCGATTCAAATCCTGTTCTCGTCATAATCATCATTGGTTGAGCGGACAAACCCACCGACCCACAGATTGGCGGTGCAATTATAGCTCCTACAGATGTATCCTTGGGCAAGACACTTTTCCCCTAGTGCTTGCGTACACTGGTGTATGAGTGTGTGTGAATGGGTGAGTGGTTCCTTGTTTTAAAGCGCTTTGAGCCTTGAAGGTGGAAAAGTGGTATATAAAAATACAACCATTCCCCAACATTTTCTAAATAGATAACACAGTGGAAAAATTATCCTCTCTAGTTTCCTCAAGAGCTGGTTTTACTAGTTATATACTGAAGCAAGACGAACCCTCGTGTTGTCCTCGGGTCATTTTGACCCACCACTGAGTGCAGGTGAAAAGAGAAAACTCAAGTATTCACACATTTGGAGTGAATGTTTCTTCACGCAAAATAAAATTTGGTGTTTAAAATTCATTTCAGCTGCTTATATTGGGGATTTAATGAAGACGGGTCATTTTGACCGGGAGGACACGGGTGTATACAGAATATGAGGACAACAGGACTGGAAAAAAGTCTTAGATACTGGACCTTAAATACAAAATTCTATATTTATATGTTTTCTACTATTACTATTACTAGGGCTGGGCATCATTAAGACGTTGCCGATACAATACATAGACCACGATACAATATGTTTTTTGATACAGTGCACTTTCAGTTCAGTGCAATACATTTCATATTGTTTCCATACGGTTCTTTGAAAAACAAAGGCTAAATCATGGCTGTGATACTAAAGGTCTACAAAAAGTCCACAAAGTTTATGTAAAGTTAAAGGTGTTATAGAGGATTTTCCAAAGAAGGGTGAGTACAGCGACTGTTTGTCCTTTTTCAAGTGAAACCAGCTCCCCGGCAACTCCCGCCTTATCTTTATGCAAAAAAAAAAAAAGAAAAGCTGGTACACTGTTGGTTTGGCTGCTCCTATTCTCTTTTACTATTATCATAACTGCAACGAGTTACATTCAGAGTTTTAATGAAGTCGTAAGTGTGAGAGTAATGTATGCTGTGAAATCTTGGCGATTACTTTAGATTTACATTTACGTTTTTAATGTAAAGTATTTTATCCTAGAAAATCCTCATCGCTACACAGGACTTGTAAATACAACTAGCAACTAATACAACAAGCAGCGGTAAACAGACTTTTTCTTTGCATTGAAAATCACGTTTTCAGATACTGCATATCGCATTTGTGTCTTAAAAAAACGTCTGTCCAGCTCTTGGAAATAAAGTACACTTCCCAATGATAAGCAGAAGTTTCCTGTTCAGAAGTAAATTAGCTCCAGCGTGTCAGTCTTTAGACCCTCGTCTGCTTCAGTGACGCCATCGCTGGAATGAATCTCCTAGAATCACCTTTTTGGCTTTAAACAGACTTTCTTTTGCAATGAACTGGTCGTGGATTTTTGTCTAAGAACCGCTGCATTGGTTTAGCAAACAGCACCTTGCATCTGTGGAGTGCGTAAGAGCCGTACGTAAACCATGTAATCCCAACACGCCGGAGAGTCAGTTAGGCTAGAAGCGTAGGGAGTTTGATTGACAACCCAGCAGCCAATGATGTTTATCTGGCCCCACCACGTCCAGTGTTGATGGATTTTCATTTTTTTTTGGTTTGGTCATCATAATTGCAAGGCTGCTACATGTCTATAATGCTATCCTTGACAATTTGAAACAAAACAGAAAAAAATCCTCCTTACAACATTTAATACGAAAAGCCCAGTTTTACTCATCAAAACTGGAAATGCAGCAGTCCACGATATCGATACGGTATCATCAAATTAAACATTAAAATTAAACTTTTCCTCAATCCCCTCGGCGACACTCCCTACTCATAAGGTTAAATAGCTGGTCAAAACAGATAAAACCGAGATAAAACCGAGATAAAACCGCTTTCCCTTTGATTCAAATGTATTCTATACTCTATTCCTACACCACAGTCAGCAACATTGTCACCACATTTAGATTTTATTACATATTTTTATTATACATTGGTCTTTGCATGGCGCTTGATATCAGCAGTATTGTTTAGGGCCCGTGAGACGAGGGCCCCGCGTGTTGCTGTGATGTATAATACGTGTGGCGTAATCAGTCATTCAGCAGAAGTGACTGCGACTTGTGGGAGCCGTTTTCCCCCAGCCGAGTCCCAGACATGGAGCGGGGACAATAAGATACAAATTGAATTCCTCCTCCCGACTTATCGTTTAGATAAAGAAAAGATGAGGAGAGAGTTGATGCATGATGATTTTTTTTTTTTTTTTTGCTTTTCAGGTTATTGCGAGGTCAGGTTTGAAAATTCGTATATAAACGTTTGAGTCTAATAAATTTCAAATGTATTATTATTATTATATAGATGCTTTTGTGTTTAAGATAATATGCTCTGTTTATTGACTAAATATTGTAAAACGTAAATTCACTTGACCCAAATTAGTGTATGTATGCACTATCTGTCAAAAGTTTGGACACACCCTCTCATTCCTCTCGTTTTTGTTTTTTTCTTTACAGTTACAATTTTCTAAATGTTGAATACACACAGAAGACATCAGATACATGCTAAAATATGTATAGAATGATGTAGCAAAAAATAAGGTGAAATCATATATATTTTTTATATTTCTTATTCTAATTATCAAAGTATCCACCCTTTACTTTTTTGACAGCGCTGCAAACTGTCGGCCTTCTGTCAGTGAACTTCTTTAAGAAATCTCCTGAAATGGTTTTCACTTGTCAGGTTGAAGAAATGCCAAGAGTGTGAAGTAGTGATCAAAGCAAAGGGTTTCTATTTAAAAAATCTAAAATCTAAAACAAGTTTTCAGTTATTGTGAGTTTATCTTTTGACTGACAGATATATATTATAGTTTTAATGAACGCTTCTAGCAAATAAAACTTGTTGATTTCTACATGGGATCGATGTCACCCTCCAACCAGAGGCTATAACCAGTACCAGTCGCACAAGTGTTGGAATGCATTTTTGGAATGCTAGAAGGAATTTTTTGATATAAAATTGTCATAACAAATAGGCTATATTAAGTGTTGCCCCACTGTGTGAGTTTTCTGCCAAAAAATACAAAATAACAGGATGTTTTTAGTTTTGGATATTTTTATTGCACTGAAAAATATGCATCCTTACTGTGAGCAAGCTTGCATCTCCACAAACCTGACCTATCATCTGACCTGCTTGTTTACAAGGAAAGTGTTTCCTTTGGCTATAATATTCTGCAGTATGGTACAGTATAAAATGTATCAATCATCATTGAGAATCAACCCAAGTATGTTTAAATGGCCCATATTACACTATTTTCTGATCTAGTGTGTCATAATATTATTTCCTAATCACAAACAGACCTGGAGTCATGTTTTTTTTTCAATAGAATAATTTGGATAACTTCAATCTCTACTGATTTAAATGTAAAAGGTAACTGTTAACTAAATTACTGTTTCATGACATCATCCGGTGGAACAGAGCATTGAGCTTTGGAGATGTAGAGAGACTAATAAAAGGTTAATCAAACATGTCACTGAAACACTGAGCTTTGGAGATGTAGAGAGACTAAGGTTAATCAAACATGTCAATGAAATGGAACACAACTCACAAGAGTAAATTTTGCGTAATATAGGACCTTGACCTTTCTCTTTCCAAGTTTATATGCGTGGCTTTAACTTGTAATCTTCATTTTGCAGAGACTTCCAGTTTGGTCACATGGATGGGAACGACTACATCAACAGCCTGATCATGGGGTAAGTCATATTATCTATACCGCCTTCCTATATGCTCTCCAATGTCCCTCCCTTCCCTCCTCCTCCACCAGCTACCCCACTGTTCCTCGCAGCCCTGCCATTACCCAAGCCCTCCGTGGAGAAGTCAATTACACCAGACTGTCATTTTTATTTTTAGTGCTCCTGGCCATATTAACCCCCCACCGGCTCCAGTAAAAAGACACACAAACTCCGACAAATCGGCTCAGATACGGCCCCCACAGTGAACCGCAGATACGTCGGCGCGTGGATTACATCTATAGCATCCGCGCGTCGTAATAGCGTGTCAGGAAAGCGGCTTTAATGATGAAGCGCAGTGGAGTCATGTTAGCTTAGCGCAGGGGCTAAGGCCAACTGTCAGCTGACATCCCACTCTTCTAATTAGACGCTGTGTCGTGAGTGAGACCAAGCCAACTGGCAGAGCAAACGCATTCCAAAAGTCTCATTTCCACAAACATGTAAATTCGGTTTGGTTCAGCGGAAGAATTACAAGACGGAGAGAGAAGAAAGGGCTAGACTTGTCACGATAAGTTTTGAAGTTCGATCCGTTTCTACAAGATAATATTCAACCTATTTTGCAGTAACAACACACTGGAAGGGGGTGTCTATATGTACTCGTATTTCTATGGTGGGATGTTCAGCAGTCACCATGGAGACACAATGCAAACAGAAGCAAACGCAGTCAAAAAGGTTTTAAGAGTGACTGAAAATTCAAGGAAAAATACTAAATGGATTTGAACAGCATACTTTCTGGAACCTGAGATCAATATGAGAGTTCATGGTCATGTTTCACTGTGTGGGACTTATTTAAGAGTAAAAATCAGCTCACCTGTTGTAGTTCTAACTAAACCAGCTCTTTCTGTGTGTTAAAATCACACTTATAACTACAGTAACAGAGCTTTAGACAGAGCAGGGCCTACATTTAGCATCACACCCCCAGGGAATGTTGTCATCAGTTGCAAAGTATCAATATCACAACAAAATAACGCTTACATAAAGTGAATTATATTGTAAAACACATGCCAGTAAAACATAAATAATGGAAATTTAACACGTTATTGATGTGGATTATCAAATAATCAGTGTTATTTCTGCAAAAACTCCCTTCTACGCAAAGAAAAGGCACATACTGAGTCTGAAAATGTATTGTTTCTATCATATACTGAACCACAAGCCAATATTGATACTTCTAGCAGCTAATGTCATCAATATTCCCAGACTGTGTGATGCTAACAGTAAGCACTGCTCTATCTGAGGCCTGTTAGACTTACATCTGAGCTTCATTAGAACACAATTTGACCAGAAAGAAATGCCTTAGCTGGAACTGCAACACGAGAAATGATATGTGTGTGTGTATCTTAACTTTTTGTTTTAATTATATATAACTACTGTATGCATTGAGTTACCATGTTAACAGATGAACATTACATTGTGATATGACTGCAAAGTATCTATAGTGTGTGTTTTATAGAAGTGGAAAGCAGGTGAAATAATGACTATTGTTAATACTCAGACTCAGATTATATATAACTTAATTAAGAAACATGAATGGTTAGATTTACAGGAGCTGGGTAGCTTTATCAGTAGAAGTCAGTATCTTGTAAGGTTGTGAAAGGTATTGAAAATCAGATACTAATAATTAAACTAGTATGATACTCATTGAAGCAGGTATCGGTGCGAAAGAGTCACATTCACGGAACAGAAATGAACCTTTCTTGTAGTAGAGTAGACTAGTATACGCCCACGGACCATTATGGAAGATGTTTGGACAACTGAGGGGTTACACACTTATTATGAAAATCACATACTGTTGTTTGTTAAGAGTGTTTATTATCATCTACTGCCCATATGTCCGAGTCAAGGCCTGCGGGCCAGATCCGGCCCCTGAGAGGGATTTCTATGGCCCCCGAGGTGATATTGATTTATTATTAGAACCGGCCCGCAGGCCGCAGATGTTTTACATGCACCAATACTACATTTCCCACAATGCAACGGTGGGGAGGCCGAGCGGGAGGCGGCTTTATTTCATTATTCATCAGCGGTCATTAGTATTAAATATTTGTAATTTATTTTATTGTACAAGTGCTCCCTGTTTATCGTGCGGGAGTTAGGTTACAAAAATAACCCGCGATAGGTGAACTCCACGAAGTCGAGAGCTTTATTTCTTCAAGTATTAGATGTTTTAAGGCTGTAAAACCCTCATCTCACTCTTCTCAGGAATGAACATTTTCTCACATTTTTCTCTTGTTAAAACGTTTTCGCAGTTCAAATGTCAGTTTGGCCGTTTTATGGTCCCAGTCCGTCCCTTCTGTAAACATACAGCTCTTCAGAGCCGCTTCAGCAATCGAACATTTATGTAAATTTGGCTGAACGCATTCTGGACAATACTGATGCTACTATATTGAATCAATCAGGACACAAAACACAATGCGCAGGTTCTCCCTTAGCCAATCAAGAGGCAGAACACAATGCACGTTCATACGCTTTAAAAAAAAAAAATAGCACGAAAAAAAATCCGCGAAAGGTGAAGCGCGATATAGTGAGGGACAACTGTATTTCAATCCTCTTTAAAAATATTTCAGTTGAGTGACTGATAGAACATTGCTGATATTATTTATTTCTTTCAAGTTAATTTAGCTACTTTTGCCATTTCCCTGAGAAAATATATTGATTGTGCCTTGAATAATACCACTTCATTCATTGAATGTGCAGGTTCTGGGGATTTTTATATAAAGGAAGTTTATCTTTTGCTAGAGCCATAAGAAAATATTGCTTTATTTATCCGATCCGATCATATAGTCATATATTTGTTAGGCTTTCAGTAGGTTCAGTTAGGTTCACTAGCATAGACCGTATATATACTTTTTTATACAGCCTATGTTCACTAGACTATGTGAACATAGGCTGTTTACATTTTTTCAATGAACAATCAATCAGTCCGGCCATCGGCTTGTAGTTAATTTTTTCATTTGGCCCCCTGTCCATTTGACTTTGACACCCCTGGTCTACTGGAATCAGTTTTGGGTGTCAAGTAGGGATGGGATGAGACACAATTTCCACAAGATGAGATGAGATACGAGATTGGGTCCACAACAACGAGACAAGATGAGATTTTAACATAATTTCTAATATATACATTTCATGACCTTGACCTTGACCTCACATTTTAAAATTTACTTTATTTCATATTTTTGTTTCCATCCTAGCTCTATTTTTTTGGAACCGTAAGAGGTGTAACTCGCCAACTCATAACCATTTTTTGTCCAATCCAAATGTAAACACTGAGGGGAAAAAAAATTAACGAAAAATGTTCTCATGTGTGCACGATCTCGAGGCAGTTTCATCACAAGATCTTGCAGCTCGATATCTTGTACCATCCCTAGTATCAAGTTTACTCCTTAATGGTTGTATAGAGAATTTTCCAAGGAATGAGGAATACAGCGACTGTTTGTCCTTTTTCAAATGCTGCGCATGCGTGGTTTCTTGTCTGTCATTGTAACAAACTTTGTTGCTAGCTGTGAGGAAGTTACTGCTCAATAAAGCTGCCAAAAACCGCTGCATTGGTTTAGTAAACAGTGGAGTGCGAAAGAGCTGTACCTTAACCATGTTATCCCAGCGCGCCGGTGAATCAGTTTCAGACAATAGATAACGAGGTAGCCCCGTTATCTATTGTCTGATGTTTATCTGGCCCCACCACGTCCAGAGTTGATGGATTGTCAGCCTTTTGGTCTTCATAATTACAAGGCTGCTACATGTTTATAATGCTATCACTGACAATTTTAAACAAAACAAAAAAATCCTCCATACAACCTTTAAATCAAGTTCAAAGATAGTTTGAAATTTTAGTGTGGTGAATTGGAAAAAATAGAAAAAAGGTGCAATAGAGACTTGTTTGTGTCATCATATTCGGGTCTAAATAAAACAAAATTGCTCAGAATGCACAATATTTATACACCCATTAGAGTTAATCCTTTTCACAATAAGAAATGTCAATTAGCACAACATGGAGAAGTGTTTTTCTCACTAGTGCCCAATAATGGAGGACAAGCCACCATAATCTGCTCATGTTTTTGTTAATGCCGCTACAATAAAAACAATATTAGTTTAATGACATGCTAATGCTAATTGGATTGTTTCACCTAGCAAAATTGTAATTATTTCTAACTTGGTCAACTTGCCTTCTTTTGCCACAGTAATTTCCCCATTCTGCTTGGTGGGAATTCATTTTGTAATCTCCTTTTTTTTTTGTTTGGACACTGCGTTATCTGCGTGATTGACTGCCTGCGGGATGTTATTTTCATTTTTCTGTTATTGTTTATAGCAGGGAGATTAGGGCGAGCATGGCGTCCTAAATCCTGTGTAATTAAAAGAGTACAGCTGCGGACAGATTCGATGGTACAGTAAGCTGACAGCAAGCTATTTTTTCCGTTTTTCTGTGTAACATGGCAATGATTGGCCTTCCTAATTTTGTTCCAGAACTCTCTAATTTACACGACCAGTTAAAAGTTTGGACTCATCCTCTGATTCAGTGTTTTTGTCTCTATGTTTACTATGTTCTGCTTTTGATATACATAGAGAAGACGTCAAATATACAAAGATGAAGGGAATTGTGTAGTCAAGGAAAAAGTGAAACAAAAGCAAATATTCAAAGTAGCCACCCTTTGCTTTTTGGAAAAAAATATGAATAAATTTAACTCTTTTTCTTCACTAAATAATTCAATATTTCTTGTTTTATATATTTGATGTTTTCTTTATTTATCAAAAATGTAGAAAAAAAAAACCCAAAAAAAAAAAAAAAAAGCAAAACACTAAATAAGAAGTGTCTTGTTGTGAATGTTTGAACAGCAACATCAAAAGTTTTGATATTGTCTCATTCAAAGTTGTCTTTTTTTCCTTACCGTTTTCATTACATTTACATTTTTATACACACATAAGACAGAAAATATCAGATATATGAAGCAATATGTATGGAATTCTTTAGTAAACAAAACAAGTTAAATAATAATTTTCAACAAAGTAAAACGTAACTAGTTTGAGGATATGGTTTTGTGTTTTTTTTTGTTTTTTTTTTGCTACATTATTTCATAGTAGCTCAGTTGGTAAAAACCGCTGATCCGAAGGTTGGCGGTTCAAATCCCGCTCTCGACATAAACATTATTGGTTGAGCGGTCAGATCCACTGACTCACAGGTTGGTGCTGCGATTCTAGCTCCCACAGATGAATGCTGCCATTGTGTCCTTGGGCAAGACCCAAGCCCAAACCCACCTCGCCCTATTTAAAAGCTCTTTATAAAATGACCTTTTACTATATCTTACTTCATACATTTGTTTTCTTCTGTAGGTATATTAAACGTGTAAAAAAACTGGTGAATGTTTAAACAGCACCAGCCAAAAGTTTGGATTCTGTCTCATACAATGTTTTGTTCTTACTACTTTCTGCATGTTGGATACCTACAGAAGACATCAAATATGTGAAGATATATTTATATATTTTTGTTACTACTTTATGTTATTTCATATAAGTATTTTTCAATAAAAATAAAATAAAATATATTGTAGAATTATATAATAGTTGCATAATTCCATACATCTTACTGTATATATTTGATTTATGCTGTATGTGTATTAAATGTAGAAAGTTGCAAACCTATAGAAAAACAAAAACATTGAGAGGGTGAGTCCAACCTTTCGAC
>KN493693.1:2019-15773 GCA_000787155.1 Scartelaos histophorus | reverse complement strand
ATTACATAAGCAGCTCTTGAGGTGAAAATAAATCTACTGAGTATTGTCCTCATCCTCCTCTGCACGGTCTTCTGCTTTTCTCTTCCCAAAAACTTGCCTCCCCTCCTCCCTCCTTACTGAGGATAAAGAAGCGTGTTTTAGCATGCTAGTAGCTTTAGAGTCACTGCAAAAGTCTTCTCTGGTCTGTGAAAGTTGTGAAAAATGCGTATAAAGTCATCATAGTGAATAATTAGGATACTCAGAATCCATAAAATAACTGAAGAATAACTTTGGACCACTGCAAGCTGTTTAGACAGTAAAAAGCAGATGTATAGCACCTTTAAACTGATATCAACATGTAAAAAAGGAAAACAAATTACAGCAAATTACATGTTAGCATTTGGGTATACAAATAATTGTGTCATTTTGACCCTATTCAGTTCTGACTCTGATTGGGTGACCACAACCCCGAAGCACAGTGGGAAGATGGGTAGTGTTTATTATGGCGCTAGAATATTTGTATGAGACTAAAAACAACACTTGAATGTCTTTTGTTAGAAAATTGCTAATTTCCCAGAGGCAGCTTAAAAACAATAAATTATTATGAATTTTGAAAAGCGGAGTGACTTTTATGTCCTACCACGTCCTCACAGTGCCGCTGCCGTATTAGATGCTATCAATTAATTAGGAAAACCATGGCGGAGATGTCAAAAACACACAGGAAAAATGTGCGTCCCATTCAGTTTGGAGACAGGATATGCATATTTGATGGTCCGGGTTTCTCAGGCTCCTAACGGTTAGCAGCAGGAGACTAAAGCCCAGAGCGCAGCGTGGTGAGGACTATTCCACATGGTACCAGTCTCCCACCCAAAGTGAGTCCATGAGATCACAGAGGAGACAAGGGCAAAGTCTAAAACACAACTCCACTTTGTAAAATCTAATTAGAAAAATCATTTGGTGAAGGTTTTTGCAGCCAATTTTTACCGTTTGGTTTAATCAAATGGAAAAGAAAAAAATGTGATATTTTAATCAGTTGGTTCAAATCTTTTTCAAAATATACTAAATTGCTTTAAAGAGCGGTATTTTATTTCTAAGTAGTGCTGACTGCTAATACATAACATATTTAGATCACCATGTTACCTTTTACTGATGGAAAATGATATAGTCACCGAAAACAAGGTATTAACATGTTTAATAGGTTTCACTTCAGTTTTGACGTTAAGTCTACGCTGCCTTTAGAGCTCTATCATGACACAATCACTGAGCATCCTCCTAATGAAACTACTGCACATCAAGTCGTCAAGTTGCTGTGGACAGCTTTATGTCATGTTTTTTTATGGAAAATTGATGTGTAAGAGCATGAGTGACGTAGGCTTGTAGGCGAAGCATCAGATAGAATCTTACACCTCACTAAGAAGGGTTCGAATAGGGGCCAGGATAGATCGTGAAATTACTCAAACATGCGTAGATGACTCTAAAACCTGTTTTAGATGAGGAAACAATGTTATAGCATGGTAGAAAAAAAATGAATCAATTGATTAATCTTGCAGCCATATCAGAGACATTCATTTTTTACATTACAGTCACAGCGTTCAGTCATTGTCATATTCAGAATGCCAAGATTAAAGAATTACAGATTAAACAAATTAATCATAAGGTGAATGCAATGAAGGTTCTGTTTTTTTATGATGGCTGACCAAAAACATCTTTTTATTAAGTTTGTATTTATTTTTTTGTTTTATTTAGGCATGGGATCATATTTCAGTCCAAGAATATTGCTTCATAAAACCATCCTGTGGTGACATTGAATTATGATCAATGATAAAACTGGGTAGTATCCCTTCTCCTGACTTGTATGTATCCACTGACACCTTCTCTGCTCACACTGGAGCTGCACATTTCCATAAGCCTGCTCTAATGCGCGCTCAGTATTCCTTGCACACCCGGACCGCTCTCTTTCTCCGATAAGCCCTCCCTCCCTCTTTCTCTCCTCACTCCTCCACTGTCTCTCCATCTTTTTCTCTTCCCTGTTCCCCTCTGCCTTTCTTTCTTCGCTGCTCACCTGTCTCACATTCTCTCAATATCTCCCCATTTCTCTCTTCACTGCTCCCCTCTCCCTCCCCACCTCTCCTCATGATCTCATATCCTGTCTCCCCTCCGTCATAAAGCCACGTCGCGCGATTATTATTCCTCCAGAAAATAAATAAAAACCAACAGCAGCCAAACAAAGTGCACTATGCCCTCTCTCTGTGGTGCCGGTTGGAGTTCAGTGGTACACAGCGGTGCTCTGGGCTAACCCGTCTGCATTCCGCCGATAACATTGACTCAACAAAACCAGCTTTAATATGAGAATAAGCCTGCGTCCTGAAGGGGCTCGGCTCATGTGTCACTTCTCCGTGTTGGGCTTGTTTATTTGGGGGAAACTTGAAGAAAAGTGTGATAAGGAGAACCGGAGCTATGGGGTGTCCGTACGGCGGGGGGATCCAAGGACGCTAATCTTTTTTTCTGGGTTCCAACTGAGGCGGAGCGGCCGGTGGTGTCAGCACAAGCATTGTTTTAGAATGGGGTTTGTTGGTGATGGAGCAGCCTGGTTATTGACTGTGGATTGACTTAGTTTGACCCCAGAGGTTTAACATTGCCTCTCATTGTTTGGCTGAGCCATTCCTCCTCCTCCTCAGATGCATGGGAACAATCGCTCCGGCCTGTTTGGACCGTGCTGTGGTGGGAGTAGATTACAGGAATCACAGACCGACCATAGCTCATGGACTGTGATGTGGAGAATAGTTTGAAGGGGAAAAGTAAATAAAGAAATGAATAGGTTTGAGTTGGCGCAGCGTTTGGACTGAAGTTAAAAGTGCATTGTGTAACTTTTCTGATAGAAGATCAGCCAAATGCATTTCTCCATGGAGATGTTAATGCGTTGTGTAAAATGTTTCACAGTATGACATTAAAACATTCTAGCTTCATGGAGACCAAACAAGATCTGTGTATCTAGGTATTTTCTGAGCAATAAAACCCATCAGTATTTGAATAAATGTAAGGGAGAGATGGTTAATGTCTCGTGGAGCATTCTAAGCAGAGCAATGACATATCCATAGAAACAAGAAGATGATGGAACGCCAAACAAAAAGCTACACAGTGCATCTTTAACTGACAGTTTGTACTCTGCTCATTGATACAGCTCTTTACCAGACTTAAGTTGAACATGTGAATAATGTGTCAGAACATGTCTGGTTCTGGTAAATAATTTGTTCATTTGCTTTTCTCTTTGAGATGTGTGTGGTAGAGAGCAACGGATATGTTTTTTTTTCATGGTCTGTGTCAATACTAATTATTTAGAAACCAGAGCAACTAAAGGCTGACCCGTTATGCATTTATTTTTTAGCCGATTTTGATAATTTTATCCAAATTATATTATTTGAATTTTATCCACAATGATGTATGAGCATATCTTAAGTTTGGTGGTCCATGGCCCATGTCTTTTCTAAAGGAATTTGTATGTATGTAAATGTATATAAATGTATTCCATGAAAAAAAATGGGGTGTTGAGCAATAGTGGACTGGCTTCTGAAGTCCAGACGACAGAGAAATCTGTCCAGAGACTAAGGATGAAATACAGCCCTCTGACTCTCTGGCATGTTTACTTTGAAATCTTGATGAATATGCACTGTGCCTGAATAAATTAATTATTCAAAAGAAAGAAAATCCATATACAAAAAGATTTTCAGATGTAAAATCAGGACATTGAGCTGAATGCTATGACAAAAACAGGAATGTATTTTATGTTGCATGTCATTCATGGAATTCTGGAATCAGAGACTGAACGGAAGTTCTGATAAGATAAAATGACTCTTCTTTGTAGAGCACTTTTTGTAGATGAAGCAGTAGTGCACATAGCACCAGGCTCCACTCTCTCCCTGGGCCTGGAACTCCACTTGCAGTTCACAAAGAGGCATTGTGCAAAAGGCTCATTCCAGAGCGTTGGCTCAGAGTTTATCAGTCAAACTCATGCCTCACATACCTTCCACCGCCTCCACCTCTCGCTCATCCACACAGACTGCACACAGTCTGCACACAGCACGCTCTGTTCATGTGTCTGTGTGCACAACTGTCACTCACGACACCACCAGAGTGCCACCACAGTGGCAACTCCAACTCGGACACGCTCATGAGAAAGAAGAGGTCAGCTCAAGATACCAGACTCTAGATAATCACTGAAAGTAGATCTGCAAGATTAATCATGATCGAAATTTGAATGGACGCAATTAGCATACTGCAAAGGCTGTAGAATTTCCTCCACAAGCTACAACCTCCTCTCCTGCTTAAAACTGTCAGTCCTGTAGCTGAGATCTGTACAAACATGCTTTGAAATGTGATACTTGTATTATGTCAGTTCACATTTCAGTCTTTTTGTCAATTATACAGAAAGTCCCACAGTCCCAGCCTCTCAAAAATAACACTGATTAAGAACTTTTGAAACATGTGTTAAGTTATTGCTTGAACATTCATAATAACTTTCTATGGGACAATTTTGATTTTAA
Organism: Scartelaos histophorus; assembly: GCA_000787155.1. Lineage (NCBI taxonomy): Eukaryota > Metazoa > Chordata > Actinopteri > Gobiiformes > Gobiidae > Scartelaos > Scartelaos histophorus. The sequence continues at coordinate 11,253 of KN493693.1, read as the reverse complement.
TTTCATGACGTGCTTGTCTCCATGGAGTTGTCTTTTTTTTTTCTTTGGAATATTCCACTGTAAGGCATTAAAACTTCTCAATCTCCATGAAGACAAGGAGGTGACACAACCAGGTCGAGTTACATGTCAGATTCTTTCCATTACCATGGAGCAAAAGATTAATTGTCAATAACAGTTTAAGCGGTTGTGATGTAGATCTTTTTTAACACCGCACAGAGTTAAAACAACATTAGCAGCTATGATTAGCGTGGTGCTTATTTCAGTGAAAGTGCTACAGCGAAGATCGATGCTCCAGTTTTCCACACTGTTCCCATGTTCAATAGCTCCATGTGTGCGGCCTGATTGTGACACAGGCTGATGGACACTGCCTTTAGCTCTCACCGCACATACATATGCACGCACAAACACACACACACAGACACATCAAAGCTCTGTTAGCATAGCCTGCATTTAGCAGCTAATCCTGCGCTCCTTTGATAAGAGTGTCAGGGTTTATTTCGGAAGTGCTGGGGTGGAGCCCGGCCTGACAGAAGAGAAGACACAGGTGCACTTTGGAATGGAACTGTTCTGGTGGAGTGGCCATAGATGTGTTGTTGCTTTGCCTGGAATGTTCCGTAGTATGGCATTAAATCTCCAGACTGCGGGGAGGCTATTCTAACCCATTAGAATAAATCATATATTGGAGCAGTCTAACAACACAGTGTATTAGAACACTGGTTAATCTGCTTGTCTGTTGATGACTGTGGTGGATCCCTCTGCCACCACTCCACAGTGTTACTATTTCATTTCATTTCCATTTTCATTAAGTTAATTACAGCACATAGTTTAATTTAATTCCTTTATTTAGATTAATATAAGTCTGAATTATTATTAATAACATTTGTTCTTTTTTTTTTTTTTTGAGTGGCCAGACAGAGGACCCTTGGCAGAGACCAACAATGCTGAACAGGGGCGAGCACTATTTAGTTAGTTTAAGATTACTTTATTATTAATTTTTATATTCTGTATTATAATCATTTGCCTTTTTGTTACTTTAAGTTAGTAAATTGGTCTAGTTGGGTTAGATTTTGTTCTGATCAGTTTGGTTTAAGTTTCCCCAGTTGAGTCCGGCATTTTGTTAATGATTTTTTACTTTATTAAATTTAAGCTTGTTTTTTTATACCTTGTCTTTGAACTGAACTGCCATTGCTCATTGTAGTGCACCAAAGAAAAAAAGGAAGCTACTAAACTCTATTCAGAGTCAGAAGTTTCAGAGGGAATGTTAAGTATGTAAAGCTAAAAACTGATAAGTAATTAGTCAAAAGTAATAGTAAAGTTCTTTTCCTTCAGACACATACAGCCCCATTATTAAACTTATTGATACTGAAATATAATCCTGTCTGTCTGGCAGTAACCCATGACTAAACGCAGAGGGTTGAGAAATGTTGCCTGTTCATGTTTTCCTCTATGAATCAGTGCACCGTTGGGAATAGACGCTCAAACCTCTGTGGAGCGCTCCTCTCACATGCTCGGCCTGACCTTCCCTGGCCTGTGCTCACACTGTTTACCAGCTGCTTGTGTCTCAGAGCGGCTCCAGTTTCAGAACGTCAGCACTAGAAAATGAAGGCCACCCGTCTCACCCTCCACCTGTCCACCCCGGACCAGAGGGGGCGCTACCTGCCCCTCAACCCTCAGTGAAAACATTGTCTAGTAGAACTTTTAAAATCGTATGACATCAGAAGGGTCAATATTCCAGAACGGAGGAAAGTGGAGGCAAAATGAAGCAGACTTAATACATTTTAGTAAAGAAAGTAACAGATGTAAATGCTAACGGCTCTAAGACCTTTTGAATTTCCAGGTTACAAATGTTAGGTTAATTGAAAAAATACTGTTTTCTGGCCTCAAAACTGTATTTGAGCTTCACAAAAATGATAATTTATGAAGATGAAATGTTTATGTCAGTGATGCAAAACAAAGGAGCTCACTGATCACCATTTACAAACAAAGTAACATCTTTCAGCTCAAAGTTAAGTGCTTCACTCATTGATTCTGCACAAATGTTTCCTAGCCCCCTGTGATAAGTTTTTTAAGCAGCCATAATTGTTTTGATTTGTCAGACCATTGACTAATAATCATGTCCATCTGAAAATGGGGAGATCGGTGACCAGACTCACATCTTTGTAAAGTATTTAAGTAAAGTATTTAAGACATGGGCATTCTGGATCAGGTGCATAAAACCTAAATATCAGGATTTTTCAATCACTGTCGATCATATTCTTCAGTTAAATAAATTATGTAAATAACCCTTTAGATTTTTAACATTTTGTGATTTTCTATGGTTAATCCCAGTGTCCCTATTGAAATTGCACTATGTTCCACTTTTGCCTCCAGCTGCTTCCATTCCAGAACTTTGCTTTTCACACCCCCAACATTCCTTAGGGGTGTGATGTCAACTGTAGGCACTGCTCTATCTGTGGTTTGTTAGACCTTAATTTGAGATGTGTGTAACTACAACAGGTGAGCTGATTTGTGCTGTTGAACCAGTCCCTCTCAGGTCACAAGTCACAGTCACAAGCTAGCTACCATTAACCAACAGTTATCAAATCAGTGTCAAACTCCTGAACAGGACTATGAACACTTCGACTGATCACAGGCTCCTTAAATCCATTTTGTCAATTTTTTTAGACAATCTTAGAATTTTTTGTCAGTATTTGCTAGTGTGCATTTTGGCACCATGGTACCCGTTGAAGATTCCACCACAGACATACGTGTAGAACAACCCAACAGTGTGATGTCATTGCAAAGTATCTATATAGACTGTTTTACATTATGGGTGTTTACAGGGTCTATATATGGACAGTTTAAAGACATGCCATGTGCACTATCACGCCCACCCCTCAAGGTCACGCCAATGACACACCCGTCCTGCCAGCGCCCGCCCCCCCAGTCCTGCCCCTGTGCCAGAGCCGCGCGGGGACACAGCCGCAGATAGCATTTAATTGAAGGTTGAAGTTATCAGATAGCAGCGCGCCTCGCCTGTCACTCACACAGCCAGCCCGAGCTCCGCATCGCTGACGACATCAGGAAGAGGCTCGCTTTGAAGAACAGGAGGAGAGGGAGGAGGGAGGAGACGAGAGGGGGACAGAGGAAGGGACATGACATCAAAATGGAATTATTCACTGAAAACTGGGACAGAGAAGACAAAGGATCTATGGGTCTGTAGGGCTGCAAGATGCATCGCAATTGCACTGAAATCGCAATTTGAACAGAGGCAATTCACAAATCGTAAAGGCTGCAGTATTTGAAGAATCATCATTTCCTCCACAAACTAAATATTCTGTTTTATTCCACACAAAGACTGCCAACACTGTAGTTTAACTGTGTACAAACATGTTATGAAATGGTTCAGATATGCAGATATGTCTTTTTCTTCTGAACGTGTTTAAAATGAATGATTGAATATAATACTATTATTAAAATGCACATCGCAATTTTTATATTAGAAGAATCTCACTTAGGCATTCATGAGGGGAAACAAAGAGCCCTGTGTAGTTGGTTATACATTGCAGATTGAAACAGATTTTACTCCACAAATTATCATAATAATTATCATAAATAAAATGTAGATAATATTTAAAAATAAATCTAATAAAAAAATGCATAAATAAAATGGAAAAAATAATTTAAAATGCTATGTGTTAACGCCCCTTTAACTCTGCTATAGAGGTTTGACCTTGTTTAACCCACTGGCCAGAACCCAGACAGCTGGGTTGAATTTGCAATGAGACTCCAGCTTAAACACAAAACTCCCCAATTGAAGCGCTGAATAAAAAGCATAGAAGTCCCGGTGTCAGATGTGTGATATTTTTGCCTTGTTCGGGAGCACTGTTGACGGGCGGATAAGAGAGGGGAAGGCTGTGACAAATCTGGGCTGGCAGGTGAATGAAGCCAAGAACACAAACGGCGTCTGGCAGCGCCGTGTGCCCAGCTTTCTTGGGAGGAACTGGAATTGCATCACACGTATTCCTCTTGGATGTGTGATGTGCCTGAGCGGACGGGGACGTGCCAGTCTATAATGATCGGCATCCTGGCCTCCTCTGGCGTGAGAAGTGACACGGGAAGGACTAGTGCAGGCTGGGTGCACGGGTGGAGTCCTTTAGTGGTTAGTGGATTAGAGGAGCAGCTGTACCTGATTTTTATGTGTTCTAATCAAGATAAATAAATGCTCTTTGCATCTGCATCATTTGGTAAGAACTGTACAATACAATCTATTGTCTATTTTACATCGCAATTTCTCAGGTAATAACTAGCGCAGAAGCTACTAGTCGGGTTAGCTCTTTTAGTCATGAAAAAGAATCATGAGAAATCACCTGCCCAACAGTCCCAGACTCAAGATGGACAAAAAACCAAGTAGTAAGCACAGATTTGAGAACTCTAAGGAAACAACTGCATGACACTATCCATGTCATGGTGCAATAATACAGCGACAAAAAGGAATAAACAACAAACTAAAGCACTTTCATTGTTTGTCAAATTATTTCATTGGTATTAGAAGGATTTATATGAACCACAGCAAAGAGGAGGGATGGAGGGAGTAGATGGAGTTAAGACAATAACACAAATCACTCCGCTGTTTACCAGAACTGTTCTGTAGTTTTCTTTTTTTCCATCAGGCATCTGTGCCCAAGTTTCCATGGATTTGAGAAAAACTGTCTGCCTCACTACAGATATTGTTTTCACAAACTAACATCACAAACTAACAATAACAGTCAGAGCAGATCACACACGGACAATGGGGCAGTCGGCTCTATATTTGTTCAATCAAACTGTTTTTATATGTTTTTTTTGGGGGGGGCTTTGTGAGGAAGAGAGGGTTAGTAAAAACTGAACATGATCTTAAATACTTGCTTGATAGTGATATTTGGGCAAGCAATAAATGTTTTCTTTTGGACTTTGCATTTACAGAATGCAAATATAGCATCCGATGACCAAGAAGTGCCTGTTAGTATGCTAGTTGTTAGCATTCTTGTGATGGCAAAAGCCTGCTATGGACCGTGAGAGTTGAGAAAACTTATTACAGTGATTAATTAGGATACACTGAATGCATAAGGTAAGTGAGGAATAACTCTGGACCACTGCAAACTGGTTAAAATTAATTACTCAATGTGTTTCAACATTTTGAAGAAATCAGACAGAGAACCTTTAATTCCATTGAGCGTGTGGTTCTAGCTTTTTCACGGGCACACCATTCCCTTTTTATTTAACCAAGTCAACAACTATCTACTGGGGAGTGCCGATGGGCAGGTGGGCTACTCCTGGAGGTGCATGTTCTGAAGGAGCAGAGTCCTCAGAGAAAGGAGGTCTCAAAGGAAATGAGTGGGAAATGCTGTAATGGCTTCTTATCTAGCACATCATAGACTCATTATAGCCGCAGCATTAGCAGTTAGCCAAGCGCAGTTTGATTAGTCAGAGCAGGTCTGCAGCGTTTTTAACCACTCTGGATCCAGGGTATTAGCGTTACATGGACGCGTGTTTCTAAGATAAGGTTTGAGTTATAAGTTCAAGAACAGCAGGAGGGTAGAAATATGCAATCAAAAATGTATAGAAATAGAATATGTATACAAAGTTGCTCTTTTGAATGTCAGTTATTATTATTAAGATTTTTGTGTACTTCTAAAATTCACAAAAGAGAATTCACATTTCTTTTGCAAAGTATTAGTGTTAAAGGCGCACTATGTAAATTGTCTGTCCACAGTATGGCATTAAACTGATCTGCATAGTATTTATTTAACTACAAGTGTAACTTATTGCTCAAAATATCTAAAAAACAAAATAAAAAACATGAATTCTCTTTAAGAGCAAGAGTTGGGACGTAACATGTGATTTATAATTTGAAGAACAAAATAATGTGGTATTTTTTGTGGACAGACACAAAACTCAGGCAAACTAATTTATAACAAATGTTGAGATACTATCAGGAAGCTTTTGTCACTTACCATAACCGTGATCACCTCTCCATAAATCTGACCTGTAATTTCCTTGCAAGTCTCCATGAAGATTCTTAAGTTTATGGTCACACTGTGGAACATTCTAAGCATCTCCATGACAAGCAGGTGACAGATGACACCAGACCAGTTACACAGTGCACCTTTAACCTCTTAAATAGTATGTATTTCTCCATCTTTAAGAAGAAAAGGACAAAAAAAAAAAAAAAAAAAAAAAAAAAAAAGCTTGAGTCACAGTTTGGAGATTTGTGTGAGCCCAAAAAGCCTTGTGACACTACAGTGGGTCCCATGGTTCAACAGTAGTGACAGGACAGCTCATGGTGATTGCTGCTTCCAGAAATGTGTGAGGATTCCTGAGCGAGGTGACGATGCACAGTATCTGCACAGTGCTATGCTAGAACTACTTGGTGAATTCAGTCAAAATTGTGAAGGAACTCAAAAACTAAAACAAGAATCTAGGGTTATCAAAGTATAATTTGATCAGGTATCGATACTAAAAAAGTCCTATTAACAGGACAGAAATGGATCAAACATATAAGGCCACATGAAAAAAGTCCTATTAACAGGACAGAAATGAATCAAACATATAAGGCCACATGGATTCTAAAGACAATGTCTAAAGACAATAGAATTGTTTTTATTATCATTGTGCTATCAGAATCAGTATTGAGTATCAAGTCTACTCCTTAGTATCTATATGGAGTTAGAAATCTAAGTATTGTGACAATGCTATAAGAACCACATGAATTCTAGAACATATCTGCAGGTTTAAACTACAGAGACAAGAATACAAAGGATATTCTATTATCTATAACTGCCACCTTTGTGATTCTGATTCGACTTCTGTACTGGCGGCACACACCAGGACCCATGGGTCAGAGGCGGTGGGTAAACTCGCCATCTCTGTCCAAAGTGTGTTATGTTTATGGCGCCTCAGCACTTTTCAAAGAGCACAAAAGTAGCAGTAAAAATCCATTTGAGGCCGGCTGCTGATTTCCCCCGGCCCCGGCTCACGGCTATAAATACCAGCGAGATTTGGCATTTTACTCTTTTCCTTTAATGACCGAGAGCGTCCAGCGCAAACTTCTGACTGCCGAAATACGATTCAGTATGTATTATGGTTGTGTGCAGGGGTGGAAGAGTAGCCAAAAGATTTACTCAAACTTTGTAACGTTACTATTACTAAAGTAGAAGCTTAAAGTAGTAGAAATGATTCAAGTAAGATTAAAACCTCTTTGGGGAATAGCACGGGAGGGCTGGCAATCTGCATGTCCTGTCAAAGTCCAGAACGGCCGTTCAAATGTGCGGCCGAATTGAACGCCCCTAGTTTGCCCCTGGGGAATAGTACTACTCAAGAAAGAGTAATTTTAAGAGCAAGAGTTGGGACGTAACATAAGAACAAAATAAAGTGGTATTTTTGTGGAAAGACACAAAACACAACAAACTAATTCATAACAAATGTTGAGATAATTTCAGGAAGCTTTTGTCACGTGTAAACTTTGAATTTGAGAGTAACCACAACTTTTATTCAAATAGGAATTACAGTTACTTCAATAAAAATATGACTTAAGAAGAAGTAAAAGTAAGCTGCTAGAAAAGTACTCTGAAAAGTAAAATTTCTTTAAAAAGTGACTCAGGTACTACCAGTCTCTGCATGCTGTGTGTGTGTGCATGCTGATACTGTGTGCTGGCTTCTTGGCCACCAGGGGGAGGTGTCCTTAATTTAGTGGTGCAGCTGGTAAACAGAAGTAGTGAGTTCTAGTGTGAGTTACAGTGTGAGTAGAGCGGAGGGCAGAGCGGGTCAGACTGGTACAGAGCTGGGTCCTGGCATACCCCTCAGCACTGAGAGGGGGCACTGAAGGGCAGAGGTCATCTAAGACTGCATTCAGCACTATTGCAACATATGGAAGATGTTTTTTTAGTTTCAAATTGTGAATAGGATGGGTTCACGTTACATCAGAACATTTTAGAATCCCAAGAGTTAAATGACCTGGAGGCCTGGGATGAATCCTCAGGTGGAATTGGATTTGTTGACCTGTTTTTATGCTTCATATCTCTGGAATTACTGGGTCTATTCACATGAAACAAAAAAACAAAACAAAACAAATTTTTTGCTAATTGTGCTTAATTAATCTAGTTCAGATTGCAAATATGACATTTGTCCCAGTTTGTGCCCAGATAAAGCGGAAGTGAAGCTGCTTGTGGGCATCCTGGTGATTTAATTAAAAACACTACATTTATATTTCAATATAATATACAATATTTCCTGTCGCTTGTTTGTTTGACATGTTTTGGAGCTTATGTATGAGCCAGTAAGACACTATTTGACTACTGAAATACTTGAGAGCTACTTTCATAATTGATTAATTGCAATTAAGCATTGATAGACAAAAGTGAAATGATTTTTTCGTAATGGGTTCAGAAAGTGACACCATTATTTGACCCCAAATATGTGTGTTTCAGCTGAAAGGACTTTAAACCGTAAGATTAATATGACAAGTTTGTGGAGCTAATTCCAAACAAAGAATGAGAAGGAGAAACGTTTGTTGATCAGAAGTTTGGAGCTTACTTTAAAAACTGAATCTTATTATAAAGATTTTCAGCTTCCTGTACAGTGGTGCCATTTTGAGGACTGTTGACCATTCAAAAACATATTTTGTTTTAAACTGAATAGTTCTGAAACCCATGGGTTGGCCACTGCCCTCCATCTGAAATTATAACATCATCAAAGTTCAAAGAATTTCCACTCATCTGTCAATATCCTTTTGCAGTTTGTGAGTGACGCAATTCTACGCCAACACTGGGCTAGCTTAAAAGTGGACTGCTACTTTAAAAATGTCACATCTTCAACCCAGAAATAAATTGAAAAGACAAATGTTATTTTTGGCAATGGCACAAGTCACCAGCTCACACAGCTGGCCACGCAGACACAATCAGATTCCAGCGAGACACACTATGATTTAATGTGTAAATAAGACGACAGATTTGCTTATGCAGAATATCCTTTACTTTATGCCACTGTTCAATGCTTTATCCCCCCCAAACTCAAACTGTCACATGCAGAATTGGCTGATTTATAAGCCAGGTGCCCTTCCAGTAACATCTATAAAAACATATATATTTGGACATGTTATACTCACATAGTTGACTGCAGGATTACTCACACATGCATCATCATCGTGTGTGTGTGTGTGTGTGTGTGTGTGTGTGTGTGTGTGTGTGTGTGTGTGTGTGTGTGTGTGTGTGTGTG